>JALHBU010000245.1:0-56331 GCA_024340005.1 Tolypocladium tropicale | reverse complement strand
GTGTGTGTGTGTGTGTGGTGGCCACAGAGGCGAGAAGTCGGCCGGCCTCCTGGGCCCCCAGGCCAGACCGGGACGGGCAACCTTAGCAAACGGACCTCGTCGACGCAGCAGGGACAGGCATGCGACAGGGGGCCAAGGGGGGGGGCTTGGGGGGCCTCGGTGGGTGGGCAGTGCCTTGCTTATTAGCCTGCCGTGCGTTGCGCACCGCTCAGCGGGGAGACAACACGGAGAGGGTTGCGGATGGAGGGGGCGTGCGCCTAGCCGCTGCTAGGTCCCGTCTCGGCCGCGCTTGGTCACGGTTGTGGAAGCTTCGGGCGCTGTCCACACAGTGCTGGAAGACACCCGCAGACACGGTTCCCTCGATGGCGCCCTGTTGGTGCAACGCTCGACGACGGCTGCGCGCTCGCTGGTGCTGATGGCTCCCGTAAGCCTCGTGTTGTCCGCCGAGCTGACAGTCGCGATGCGCTCGCCGTGCTTCGTTGGCTGGCGGCTCTCGAGCAGCTGCTCCAGCTGTCGTGCCGCCGCTTCAGCGCCGAAGCTGCGAATGCTTTTCGTCGATGACGATGACGCTGACTCGTCCGTCCCCTTCGCTGACGACGGCGAAGCGGAGCCCTGACTCGACCCGCCGCCCAGGCCAGGGACCTTCTGTAAACTGTTGGATGTTGCGAGCCTTTGCGATTGCCGTTTGTTGGTACCCTTTATTTCCACTTCGTATCGAGCCGAAGGCGCAGGAGCAGGCTCCGTCCTCTTGCCCTTCTTGGCCCCAGGCTTGCTGTCCCCGGCTGCCTGAGGCGGCCAGATCGCGTCCGATGCAAAAGCAACAGATGTCGTGACGTTGGCTCGAATGTTTACTGGGTGCTGGCCTAATTCGCGGCCGCTCTTGCGTCGTCCAAGGCTGCAACAAACCCACCAGGATCCCCAGCGCCCCAATCTACCGACACGGACTGCTAAGCGAGATGATGGAAGAATGGAGCAAGATCCTGGTCGCCAGTCCGTACTCGTATACGATTGTCTTCTGCAGGGCCGTCTCCAAACGATTCCAAAGCAGCGCCAGTTGTCGGTTTCTCGCGTCTAGCCAAGGTCGGGAGAGAATATTTCGAAAACTCTTGCCCGGCACCTTCAACTTTCCAGAGTGTCCTACGCTCACTCAGGATGTTCCCCCGGGCGGCTTGACCAGACAGCTGTGGTCGAAAACTCTGATCCAGGGTTTCTCTTCCCGCCGGTTCAAGGGTCTGGTCAATAACAGGCAACGACCTTGGAGCTGTCCCTGTCGGAGGACGGGACGTGCTGCGCCTGTCGCCAAGAACGGCGGTGATCTCCTGGAATAACTTTGTTTTCCGGCAACAGCCAAGGCTCATCGAGGAGGTGGGCTGCACAACGGTTCCGTATATCGGTGGTGGAAGTATAAGCGTGCGATACGGTCTCAGCCAACGTCGAGCGGCAAGGAGAGGCCGCGCGATACGATTATCGCCAAGCTTCCAGGGCCGGAGCGTCTATTGCCGGAAGCATGCGCCTCGCGGATTCGTTGCAAGCCGCAATGACGGAAGATCGAGTGACGATCAAACAACAAGTCCCCGTGCCGGAGCAATTTGGCAGGATGGACCTTGCCAACCTTTTTAAGGCATTCGGCGATCCCTGATTACGTATGTGGCCATCGTTCCTGGGAATCTTGCGACCCTGACGGAGCAAATCCTGGGTCTCTCAACCGGTCAGCGAGCAACCAGTCCGCACAGATGCGTGACTGGCTCTGTGACCTCGACGCATACCTCCCACCTCGCGGCTTCAGTGGATAGATTCGCCGTCACATGCACCTACAGGTTGTGTGGCTCCGAGCCGCCGTGTGGCGCTACGCCGCCGCCGATTGGGCCAACATCGAGGCTGCTATGTGACGTCCTGCCCTTCGGTGCAGCAGGGCTGTGATGGAGGGACGTGACACGCAGCGTCAGCCAGGTCATTGCCAGCGCATTCTGGCATGAACCTAGGTAGTTGAAGCGCCGAGGCGTTGGTCACGAACCTCCAAGGCGAAGACAGCCTCACACGACAGCAAGCACGCTTTCAATTTTGCCGATGCCGATGGTTGCCTACCAGCTGTCTTGGTACTCAGGGTCAAAACTCCTTCTCGAACAGGACCAATCGGCCGCCATTGGCGCTACGGAGTTTGCAGGTCATCGCATCGCACCGCACCACCGATAATTAGGTGGGGACAATATGCCATCTGCCCCTTCGCTCACGCATGTTCGAGGCGGCGTCGTTTGGCCGGCTTTTCAACATCCCCCTTCTCTTTTTGTGCGGCCTCGCAGTGATTGATGGACTGCGGTTCATGCTAGCGTCGCTTCCGACGGATGATACGAGGATTTGGGGGAGGATTGCCAGTGCGACCAGTAAATGCACGTCGTACTTGGACATTGGACAGTTTCTCGCTCACCCCGGGTGCACTGTTTACCACCGCCGGCACTTCAATGAAGAATTTGTGAGATTTGGCATGGAATGGTCTCAATGTCTCAGTCCTCGGCGCACCCTTGGACCCCAACACGAGGACAAACACGGCCGAGTCTTCTCCTCCTGTCTTGTCGGCCAGTTGCATCGACGTGCAGCCCCGACGAGTAAAACGTACTCAGCTCCTTTGCACCCTACGAGTACTGATCCAACAGGCGGCACGGATTTGTTGGTATGGCAAAGCACGTGCATCCATTTGCATGGTGTTCATCTCAGCCAAGGCAAGATGCTTCGAGCTGCAGGACGATAAGGTCAGCATCGAGTCTACTGCGCACTCACGACGGTTTTCTCAATCTAGCTGAGGAGAGATGGCCCAGCCGTCCGGCAGTGAGCTGCAACAACGACTGGATGAGACGAGTGCGTCGTCCTGGCTTATTGTCTCGACGACAACGACCTGCAGGTCTGTCCGTCCCAGCGATCGGTTACTGAGGTCTAGCGGCCGCGGTGCCCCAGTTGCAGTGCATTTGCGGACTAAAAAGGCCTCCCGTTCACCTGCACGAGTCGCATCGGACGAGTTGCATCTTGTCTGGGCCATTACGGCGGACGCGATCCACCCGGGGGACCGCTTCCGGCTCCTCTTCAGCCCGCCTGGATGCAATCTCCTCCCCTCGTCTCCGTGCGACTTGGTCAACTTGTGACGCTAGGAGGCCCACCCAGGCGGGATCGTGCAGCCCACGCAGAGCCCCCATCTGTCTCCCGTTTCCCGCCCGTGTTGCGCCAGGTCAGGCACGGCGCACTGTACAGCATCGAGGTGAGAGATCCTCGTACCAAGGACGGGCTGCACCACCAGGAGGACTCAGTGTCGGACTGTACGCTGTAGACGTCGGCACTCGTCGTTGCACAGCCCCTTGCAGGTCCGAGTCGACCGAGGGCTAGTCTTGCGCTTTCCTGCTGCTCACTCGCAAAGCTACTCGTGTTAAATGCAACAAGAGCTTGAGCCGGGTGTTTTCAGTGTCGTCGTCTCTCTCCTCGTACCCCAGAGCCCGCTGGCCCGCCTTTTGTCAGAGTATTATGAGCACGCCCCCTCGCGGTGGTCTCGGGGGCGCCGGTCGCTTTCACGGCCGTCAAAAAGATTGGTGGCAGGTCCTTGGCCAGCATCCCTGGCCTGCTAAATTTTGAGAAGTGACAGCCACCGAGCACAGACACGCACGCCCTCCGTTGTCTGAACATGACGCTAGCTCGGTGGCCGGTGTGATGCGGCCCCCCCCTGGACCTTCACCTTGCGCTCCCGACCTTGTCCCTCGCCGTGCCTAGACAGGGAAAAATTTTCTTGCTCGTTTCCGCCATGGCATTCATTTCGCAATTTCGTGGAGAAAACTCAATGCCCATCGACGGCGGCCGCCGACGGCAGCTCTCTGGGCCCGCCTTGGACGTCGAGGCGCGAGATTTGTGACTCATTGTGACGGCCGGGCAGTCTCATGTATTCCCTCCCAACGCACAATGCCACGATGCTGTATTGATGTCCAAAGGGGTCTCGCTGTCGAATGGCGGAGCGCGCCTGCGAGCCAGCCCCATCGTGATTGGCACGGCCTGCAGACACGTCGTCGTGGGTGGCAGGACGCAGGCCCCGCGGCGTCGGGACCCCTGTCGCTCCCAGCCCGACCAGGCTTCGCCATTCGCCCTGAGCAGGATATCAAAATACAAGGCTCCAGTTTCCGCCAAAAATAGGGATCGCGGGCTTACAGGTGTAAAACTGATAAACCTGGACATGCGCTGACCGACTCTTCATGGCATTGCGTTGCCCAGGTCTGCCGTCCGGGTATCGATATGTGGCACCGTCTAGCGCTCTGTCAGAAACATGGCGTGTGCGGTGAAGGGAGTGTAAACAAAGGCCCGGACCGTCAACGGTCCTCGGTGGAGCGGGCAGGGCGGACATGTGCGCAAGCTGTCATGTGCCCAGGCTGGGCAGAAGTATGGTCCGGAGCAGCATGACGGCCTTTGCGATCTTGCGCAGCGCTGGCCGAGACGGACAAGATTGTGGCCGCCGACGGGCGATGGACATGATGCTTCGGACCAGCTCCCGGTGTGACAGCCCGTTGGCAGCTATTAATTTTCTTGGCCGTTGCCGCCCGTTGCGCTACTCGCATCCGTCACATCTGTGAGCGGCACCCAGAGACGTACGCAGGCAGATCCGGCAAAACAAGGCCACACGGCCCGGTGCCGCGCGACAGTACGGAGGGCACGAGATATTGGACACCAAAGCCCCAAGTCGTGTGCTGTCCGGCGACGCCCTTGTTGCTGGGTAGCCAATAGGCACGGCCCGACTCTGCCTTCTTGACTTGAATGGATGGGATGTGCATCATCTGCGCGGTCTAGTCTCGACGCAGCATGGATCACGATGGGGGCGGCCCTGCAGGGCTCTTCCGCAACACATGCGAAGATACCCAACTCAAAGAGACAGCTGCACGCATGGCGCGCGCTCTTCCCATCTTCAGCACGCGCAGGAGAGGGGAGAAGAAGCAAGCTGCGAGCCTCTCCGTCACCTCACACCCCTCCAGTTCCAACTGCTACGACGTTCAGCAAAGCTCGATGCCTTACTGCAACCACCACGTCACGGCTCGCAAGACTGGTCAACGGAGCGGGCCCCTCTTATGTGACGGCGGAGCAAGAATATGGCATGACAAGCAAGCGGTAGCATCCCCCGCTTCCCTGACCTCTTTGTTGGGAGTACCGTGCCAGGCATCGCCCATCGAGTGCCTCGCGGCACAAGTGTGTTGCTCATTGGGCAGCGATCGTGGCCTGTCCCTGAAGCCCATGGACACACCTCGCCGTCGGACAGAGTGCGCAGCAGCCATGGCTCTGGCTCGCGAATGAGCAATACTGTCTCTTTTCTTGTCGCCTCTGTCCTTTCTACCGGGTGCGCACGGTACTGCAAGGCGCGGAGGTGTCCAAGGGCTCGGTGCCTGCGCTGTCATTGCCGACTGGCCGGCGCGTGATGCAACGTCGAGATTGGGCTGTCACGGAGCCACAGCCATGAGCCGTGAGCCATGTCGTCTGCGAGGGGCAGGCGCCACGCCAGCCACGTGGGCGGTGGTGGCTGTGCACTGTGCGGTGCGGGCCACGGACCTTCAGGGGCCTCAGGGCCTCAAGGGCTTCACGTGACGCAACCAGTCTGTCGGGACGACCCTTGCGCCACCCGGAAAGCCGTGCTCCACCACCCTCCACTGCCTCCACCACGCGTTGCTTACCGCTTTGCCGACTTACACAGGCGATGACAAACCAACCACACAACGCACCCAACAGAACTGCATTCTTCCACCCGCGTCCCTGGCATGATGCACATTTAATTGGTCCTTCTTCGCTGGAATCTTCCAGCCCTGCTCTCTCTCCCCTTCGACGTGGCGATGGCGTGCCGTGCGAGGCCGCTTCGCCACCTAGCTCGAGATTGACGAGTCGCGGTGCGTCATCGTGCATGCTGCCTTTGCCTCGTCCACCGTCACGCGCCGTCGCGTCTTGATGGCGCAGACTGAGAGCTCTTTACAATTTCCCGGACTTCTCTTCATCCCCGTTTGTTCCTGGGAGCGCACGTACGGGTTTTGGGCTGTTTCAGCCTCGATGAGTCACGATTGAGCCCAGCCACGCCCACTAACCCCGGCTACGGTAGACGGCCATGGCGGGTTCGCCTTCGTTTTGGCTGTCGAGGCTTGCGCGGCAACGTTTTTGAGTCTGTCCGCGGAACCGCCAACCGACGCGTTCCCTCGTTCGTTCGTTCACGCCGCGTTGCGGGGCGGCGCCCGACAGGGCTACCTCGTCGACCCGACGGCCGTGCAGCACCTCACGGCGCGGCTGCGCAGGCAGCAGGACGTGACGATGCGCCCGGAAACCTGGCAGCATCGTTAAATGCGACGACGGTGACAAAGCCTTCCGGGCCTCTTGACCGCCCGTGGTCCTGGGCGTGGTGGGTGCGGCTTTCACATGCCCCGTCGCCCTGCCACTCAGACAGCCCGCTAGAGCCTCAGCTTGCGTGCGGATATCCAATAGTCTGCGTCGCCGCGATAGCATCTACCCTGTTGTCAAAAGTTCGAGCGGTTCGAGCGGTCGAGTTCTGCCTGGCATGGTAGCGAGTCACGGCCAGGCATGCCTGCAGCCAAGTTGGGCCGTTCGATGGGCAGACAAGTGGATATCGACACACCCGTCCGACGGTGAGGCTGGAGGTCTCGGTGATATGGAAACCTCATGGCGAGCGGCAAGGACTTGGATGCAATTTTTCTTCGCACTGGGCTGTACCTTTGTTGTATGCAGTGCTGTTGGGCGAATTTAATGACGCGAGGTTCAACCTCACGTAGAGCTGCCCACTACATCCCTCGGGACGGAGAGCAGCTACAGATAGGATCATGTATCGCTATTACTTTCGGAACAGGGCTACTCTACAGTTCTTTTCTATCGTATGTGCAGAGCAAGGCACGTCGATGCTGCTCTCGGGTGTAAGTTTAATCTGGCTTGGTCGAGCATCCTGCTCAGTTCAAGGCTGCTCAAAGTTTCCGGGCTTGTCGTGGAGGCTAGAATGCTACAGAAGCCTGAAAATACTTGATTCACATTCCGTCCCCTCTTACTCAAGCACCATGAGGCCTTGCAATTTCTCTCGTGAGTCCAGGCCGTGAACTGGAGAGGTCGGTGGCAGAGCAGCGAAACTACGGACAAGGAGGATGCAATCACCTTCACAGTTCCCTGGAAATACTTTGGAAGGGTAGAAGCGGTTCTCATTTCCTGACGCGTGTTCGTAAACCATCATCCACGCTGAGAATCGCTCGTCGTGAGTATCCAGGTATCGTAAACCAACGCCATCCGCAACTCCGTCCGGGTATCATAAACCAACGCCACAAGCCATGTCGCTCATCTATCCCGAGATCAGACTCCCCCAAACACTGCCATCAAACCGAAGAGCCCCCAATACCACCCAAGTTTCATCAACATCAATCGTAAACGCTCGTGAATAAAACGCCTCGAGGAAACAACAGCCCACCACCTGCCCAAAGCCAAAATCGCTACCCGCGCCATCCGCGCTACATCAGCACGGAGTAGCAAGTCGTCTCCCGAGTCTGCGTAAGCTGCGCCTCGAGGCTCTTTGCCCCTCTTCGGTCTGCAGCACGCGCTGTATCAGCACGGGATGGTAGTTCCTCTCTCGAGCCGGCAGCTGCGGGAACTGCGTCTCGAAGCTGCATTTCTCGCCCCTCAGGAGGCAGCGCTCGCAGCTGATGGTCATGATGCCGGCCGCGTTGGGCTGGCGGGCGACGGTGCACGGCGTCTCGCTGCTGATGCAGCTCAGGCAGCGGGCCGACACGTCCTGGATCGAGCTGCCCGCCTGGCTGAGATAGTGCGCCCTCATGTGGTTCAGGAACAGCCGCTTGTGCACGCTCGCGTGGCACCGGGGGCAGCGCCTGAAGTCCCGGAAGATGTGGGCGCTGCTGGCAGAGGGCGACTCCGGGCTGGGAGCGCGGGAGCGCCTTTTACGCGCCCGGTATTGACTGGTGCGCGACGACGACGACGACGACGACGACGACGACGACGAGGAAGGGGAGGAAGAGGAGGGGACGGAAGGAGAGGAGAACGGGGGGGATCTGTAGCAGCCGGGAGATAATTCCTCCTGCTTGATGTCGCCTTCGGACTTGACGTCGTTGTTGTACTCGACATCGTCTTCAGACTTTATGTCGTCGCCGAGTTTGGTGTCTCTGTCGGCCTCAATGGCGCCAACAGACTGGTCGTCTTGCTCCGACTTGACGTCAAAGTCAGGCAAGGTATCGAAGTCGAAGCTGATTGTCAATCCCGTCTCGTTGTCAACCACAGCTGTGGTAACAGATGACATGGGGGTGTCCATGTCGGAAGACATCTTTGCAAAGCAGTGCGTCTTTCTACGGGCACTCGGCTGTTGGCAATGCCTTAGAGGTAAGCCCTTGGCTGCTGCTGCTCGTTTTAGTTGTTGTTGAAAGCAGGAAGGTCAAAGTGATCTTCAAGACGGCAGTCGAGTTGATGAAGGAAGCGAAGATGGAAAGAGCCTTGGGGCAGAAGACACAGAATCCCATCCTCAACTTATAGGCTACCCAGTACATCGTTTCGCTTCCATCACTCTTCGGCGCGCTCCTACGTAAACTCTGCTGGTGTAAACAAATGAAGAAGAACCAAGAGGCTTCAATGCGGATAGGTCACGGCAATTAGCCTTCAGGGCAGGACCAAGCCCTGGAGGAGCCGGGCTGTCACCACCTGAGCGCCTCATAGGGAACGACGGCCGAGACAGGCGCCTCTCCTTTCAGAGGAAAGTAGAAGACGCTAGCTTGGGGGTATACGGGATTAAAAGGGCTGTTCAGAGTTTGAGGCAGCTGTTGGCTGAATATTCGCGGCGGTCTTGTTTACTTCCCCTGCGCTGTCCTCCCGTGGGAGCAACGGAGCAGTTCACTCGTGCACAGGAACAGCCATTGACTGCTTTTAAACGCGGCCAGTCGGCACTTACAAGATGTCGCCACATTTCACCCTGCAGCAACACTCGTCAAGAGCGCACCAGCAGTGATGGGCAACTGGTATCACCCCGTCCTCTCATCCATCCCACGGGTATTTCGCGTCGGCCCCTAGAGCTGCAGCCACAACGCACCCTAAGCTTAACAAGCCCAATAGCGGCCTCTTTCGTGCCCATAAATGGCAAGGCATGACCGTCCAGACAACTAAGTTTCGTTGTAGCGCTCAGCTTTAGAGTTCCCGTGGCGTTCCTGTACCATCACTCGCAACGCGTCTCTTGGGGGACGGGCCGCACCAGAGGGAAACAGCTCCCTTTATTGGGGCCCATCCGCTTTACTATCAACAAGGTTGCCCAAGGCCATCGCCTTTTTCTGGCGAAGCTGGGGGCCTACATCACGTTGCAAGCATGGAGAGGGATGGCAGAACATGCTGGGGCGGCAAACCAGTTGCTCAGAATCGGCATACCATGAATTGCAAGCCCGCAGTCTGCATCGGAGAAAATGGCTCGCGTCGTTCCTCGTCTGAATCGTTGGGATCCGTCATTTCATTGCGCCTAAATATTCGTAGATCTGTACAGTACGCACACAACGCTTCGGTTGGAAGCGTTTACTTCGCCTCCACATGTAGCTTTCGTCCCATGTCAAGACAGTCACTAGCTCACATTTGACTTAAGCCTAACTTCTCCATCCCCCACCCTTTTTGCCTTCCCCTGCCTCAGGGCGACGGTGCTCCCTTTCACTTAGCGTCCAGCGGCTTGCGGCCGAATATGCTGCGGAAGGGAAAATAGGAGTGAAAATCGGGCAGTCCCTTGGTCGTCTCTCGGGAAAGATCCTTGCGCACGTTGACGAGGAACATTTCGATCTGCACATTCGTCCAGCCGAGACCGTCACGAAAGGGGCGCCGAGCGAGGCCGACTAGACCCCACATGATGACATCCCGCAACATGTGTCCGCACTCCTGCAGCCGCAGCTTCTTGGGCCATGGTCCTACGGGACATTTGAGGTCCTGATATCTCAAGTCTCTGAAGCCGGCGGCGATCAGTTCATCCTCGACGTTCTGGATGCTGTTGAGCTCGGAGCCAAGCGCGGCCAGCCCGGCTTGCAAATAGTCCAGGAAGTCACGCCACGCGTACGCCTCGTCGCAGGAATTATCGTCGCACGCAGCGACGTACTTGAACTCTTGAACTTCGACGTAGCCTCCGGGCTTTAAATGGCTGGACAGCTGTCAGCGGGGTGGTGGTTCGGGCGGCCCTGCGGAAACAGCGACCTACTCATATATGCGCCGCCACATCTGGGGCCGATCCTTGATGGAATGGCTGGTATGCCGTATGTGAATGTAGTCGAAGCTGTTCTCAGGGTACGTCCAACCGCCCTCGTGTTCAATGTCGTCGACGAAGAACTCTACGTTCTCGGGGACCCAGTCAGGTTGAATAGGCGACAGGTCCATGCCGTGGAAGTGCGAGTTGGGGTAGAAGTCAGCCACTGAGGCCGGCAGTCGTCAGAAACCACTCACGCCATCTCGTCGTCCGTCAGGCTAGGAGGGTACTTACTTTCTATGCACCACTTTCCGGTCCCCGTGCCTGCTACGGTCAGCCATCGACTCTCGATCCCATCGGCGTCAATCGTCGGCAGAAATGGCACCCACCCAAGTCGAGAACCTCGGCTCCTTTCTCAAACATCTTGTGGCAGGGCGCGTAAAAGTAGTTTCCATCGCAGAGATGGATTGTCAGGGCATGCTTCAGGTTGTCGCGGTACTGCTCAGTCTCATCATTGGGGAACGCGTACTGGCCAGCATGATAGGCGTGGTACCGCAGGTGCCCGTCGACGACATGCTTGCGGACGCTTGGGGTCAGGCTGTGGGTGTCACTGTCAGCCTCCGCCTCGTTGCCGTACTCGCCCTGCTCGATGCTCTGGACTAGGGCGGCATCCTCTTCGCTCGCCACGGCGATGGCGTTGGCACTGGACGATGGCGAACAAGGATCGGGATGGCGGTTACGGGGAGCTGCGGTATGATCGCTCATGATGAACAGTATATTGCTCTCAGTTGGTGACTGTTTTGAAGTGGCTCATGAGCCCGCCGACGTGTAAGGCCGACTTGGAACTCCGGGATTGTTTGGAGACCTTGTCAAGCGTCGAGGTGGTGAGCCTCTTGTTCTTTAATAACTATCCGGCGCCTCAGGGTCGAAATATCTTGTTTTGGCCTCTGCGCCTCATCGGCATGTGGCAGCACAGGTCTATCTGCGTCGCGGTGGAACGTCGCTCGGCGTTGCTCGCCCAACGACTCGGTTCTGAGGCGTGGTTCAAGCCGCCGGACACGAGACCGTGGACCGTGGGGCCGGCACCAACCTCAGTCAGACCGTTGACGGGCTAGGCGTCTGGCTTTGCGCCCTGCAGGGTCCCGGTCAGGTGTTTGCCGGGATGTTGTGCAACCAACGACCATCAATATGGGTCGCGGCTGCAGATGCGAGATGTCGTAAAAGCCTATCCAGCTGTTGGGCCGTTGCTGCAGCACGGACGCTGGGGACAGTTGAGGGGCCGGAGTTCGTGCTGTACTTTGCGAAGAGCCGCCGCCGGTCCGTCCGGCATCGAGGCAACGGATGCCAGGGCCGCACTGCAGACGTCGATGTCTCGGTCAGGGCTAGTTTTGTATTTCGCGGCTGTCTCCTTTTTCTCGTTCTTCTGTCTGCGTCAACAACAGCCGACTTGGGCGTGAGGCCGAAAAGCGGTGCAAGTATAAGCGAGGCAACGTAGATTGAGTCAGGACCGTCCAAGGTGTCGACAAGTGGGCGGGCCTCTGCGTCGAAAGTCTCCGGACGTCGACGGATCGAAGGATGCAATCAATCTGAGACAGCCTGGGTGATGCAAGCGAAGCGCAAGGACGAATCTGCGCTGAGAGGACCGAACCTGCTCTTCCTAAGGGACCTTGGGCTCTCCTCCAGGGAACAACGAGGAGCTGCGAAAGCTGGCCGCATGCGGAAGGGCTCCTCAAGACCCCGACGCCGTCTTATGGCACCGGTCGGACGGTACGGAGTACTCGTACTAAGCCCTGCGGGGCGGGCCTGTCCCTTCTTGGCTTTCTGGGGGCCAGCGTTAGCCAAAGCAAGATGACGCGCCGTCGCGGCCCTGGAGATGCTGGCCCACGTCATGGAAGCTAGCGGCATCCGCGGCGGACGGATGCAACGCTTGGCCAGTGCAAAGGAGCTCCTCGGCTGAGGATAGGCTGATGGATCGCCTCATTTCCGTTCTCAACAGCCGCACTGCGTCCCTGTCGCCGCCACGTTAGCGGCACCCAGTTGGCTGGATCGGCGCCGGTGCTGTGGGGGGAAGAAAAGAGAGCTGCGGAAGAGAGGGGGGAAGTGGAGGAGCCGGCGGGGGGCAGGGACAAGGGCGTCTTGAAATGCCGCCAACGCCGTCGTTCTGCTCTATCTCGACGACCAAGCACGACAATGACCTGTCATCCGCACCGGACGCCGGCTCTCGTCAAGCTCCGTCGCAAGCACGGGCGCTCGTCCGAGATCGCGCAGCCGACCAACTCGGACCGGGGCCCGTGCTGATAGTTTCTCGAATCTTTCCCGAGGTGGTGAATGCCTGGCTTGTGCCCTCGCATTCGACCCTCCTTGGCTCGCCTCGCCCCGCTACATGGCATCCTCTTCATGCCGCCAGGGTCAAGCACTCTTCCGCATTCAGAGGGGATTGCGTGATTCCCCATCAGGCCCCCGTCTGCGCAGTGCCGAGGAGATCTCGAGTTGCCAGGGACAAGGTGCCGTCCGTCGCGTCGTTGGATGAGCCCAGCGTCTGCGGCAGCCCGAGGCTGCAGGACGTCTCCTGCAGAGGGTTGGATTCGACCAGCACGAGGGCGGGAGTCGCCATATCTCGTGTCGCGGCAGGGCTTGGGCCCAAGCGCCTGGTTGCCAACGCATCAACGGAGACCAATACTACGGTAATGGACAACGCCATGCCCAAACTTCCACAGTCGCACAGCCAGCCAGCCAGCATCCCTGTTCTCTGGGCGGCCCATCCATGCCGCTCCCAGTCCAGCGGTGTGGGACGCTGCCGTGACTGGCTCCGCCGTTCCATGCAGCTCGCGCTTCTCGTCGAGGGAGCTGTAGTTTTTTGCTTCCCGACACTCTGGTAACACGGATGCGCCACGTCTGAAGCGGCATGCCGCTTTCCGAGCGCCCTGATGGCCTCCGCCTTGTCCACGCGAACTTCCTGCCGCCCGTGTGTATTGCCTCAGGCTCTCGGCAGTGCCCAGCATCGATTTCGAGCGAGGCGGATGACAGGTCGTACGCCTCCCAGATGCCCATGCTCGGGTCCTCCACTCGACCAAGCTGCTGGTGCAACCCCGGCATCCCGGGCGCCTTCACTTCTCATGGACGCCGCCCGCAGCTGGGCCATGGCAGAGTCGGTCCGAGGATTCCCACCCCTGTGTGCCCCCGGGAACCCCGGCCGACTGCCTTGAGCACGAACCAAATGAATGATTCTGATGCATCTTCCTCTCGCTGTCGAGTCGCCGGCTCAGCGATTGCGGCCGCCGTCCTGGACTTTTGCATCGGCTACTTGCGTGTCGCAGCCACCCAAGCACAGCACGGTCCCGGTGCCGCCGCCTCGGGTGACCATTGCTGCGGGCTCCCGCGCGTGGTCCCACGGCCCAGTCCCTCTTGGCCAGTCCCCGAGCAGCCCGTCTTCACCGGTCAAGTGTGCGTCCCTGCTGAATCCATGCGCATGTATCTGTCAGCCCACGCTACCGGGTTCGCGCTTGTGCGACGCCATGCTAATCGGAGACGTATCCGGACGGTTTGGCGAGGGGCTGTACCGCCTTGCCGGGTCGCCTTGCCCCTTTGTCTCACTGCTCTCGGCGGCACAGAATCTCTCATATCTTCATATGCTGGAAAAGGCACGAACAAGAGCGATCAATTATGAACAGGTTCGACTGCAAAGCGAACGTCGCCGTTCGTACCAACTACCTAGAACCCCCAAAACCTGAAACGTGTCTCGTTTATCTGTGATCCGAGAGTCGGCTGAATACCCAACCATATGCGTGAATTGATTAGCCTCCATCAGTCTCGTTGCGTGAAAACATGCCACAGCGTCTCGTGCTGCGAACCAAGAGGGCCGGCCCATTTCCCAAAACACCCCCAACATGACCATTTACAGCAAGAAGAGCAAACCAGCAGCAGCGCCAAGGAGCTCAAAGGCAACCTTTGTTCGATCGACACCTCCCACGACGACAGGCGGCACTGCAGGAGGCTTGTTATTCTGCGGTGAAGGCGGCGGCGGTGGTGGTGGCGGAGGTTGGGGCGGGTGCTCGGCCTTGTTCTTCTGCCTCTCCCAGCAATCTTTGTCGTCCTTGTCGCACTTCTCATCGCCTTGTTGATTCTTCTTGCACTCTTCATCGTTGTCGTCGCACTTCTTGCCCCCATCCTCCTTGTCCTTCTGCCTCTTCTTGCACTCTTCATCGTTGTCAGCGCACTTCTCGCCTCCATCTTGCTTCTCCTTCTGCTTCTTCTTGCACTCTTCGTCGTCCTTGCCGCAGTAGTCTTGGCCTTGGTTAGGATCGTACGCAGGAGGGGGAGACGGGCAGTGATCGTCGCAAGGAGGTTCGGGCCTGCATTCGTTGTCGTCGCAAATCACCTTCTTGAAGCACTCGTCGCCGTCGCACCTGTCGAACTTGCACTCGTTGCCGCGGCAGACAAACTTCTTTTCGCACTCGTTGCCCCAGCACTTCTCATAGGCGCAATTGCCGTCGAAGCAGACAATCTTGCGCTTGCACTCGTCGCCCTGGCATTGGGAGTACTGGCAGTCATCGCCCTTGCACAAGACGAGCCTGTTCCAGTCGTCGTTGTTCCCGTCGCACACCTCGGAACGGCAACTCCCTCTGTCGCAGACGATGCGGTGGCGCTCGCACTCGTCGCAGTGGTAGTCGGGAACGCAGTGGTCGCCGTAGCAAGTGGTCTTCTTCTTGTGCCACTCATTCTCGGGACAGACCTCCGTGGTGACGGTGACGACGCCGATCGTCTTGGAGCCGTAGGGACAGTTGTCGACATAAAGCGGGCAGGAAGTGATTGTACCAGTCGTCGTTTTCGTGATGGTCTTCGTGATTGTGACCGGGGGTTGAGTCGGGGTGGGTGTGGCCGAACCCGAACCGCCGCCTTTGTGGATGCGCTTGTAAAGGGAGAAGACGACGGTGAGAGGCACCGACTGGCGGCGAGCAAACCCGGTCCGGTCGCGACCACCGCAAGCTTCGCTCTTGTCACCGGGACAAGGAATATCGCACGTACTCAAGGACACTGTACGGCTGGTGGCCTGATCGACCACATCACCACAATAGCAGTCACTCAAGTTGTTTGTCAGCTCTATGATACGAGTTGGCCCGCCATCGAGGGGCGGGGATAACTCACGTGTCGTAGGCACCGAAGTATTCTGTCACGCAGCTTGAAGCGCAGAAGTCGAGGGTCTCGGCCTGGGTCGAGGCAACCTTCCTGAAGGTCGGAAAGCCAGCCGAAGAGCCGACACAGCCCACAAGCGCAAAGTCGCCGACAATGCCCGGCAAGCGAGGACCGCCGGGTGCGGCTGTTGTCGTTGGCTGAGGTCCGCGACCACCGACGGTAGTTGTGTTGGCGTAGGCGGCCATTGCCACTTGGCCTGCACCAAGGGCAAGAAGAGGTGAGAACCGCATAGTGACAGTGGGTGTCCCCGAGGGAACGAACTAGGGTCGAACGAGTGACAGAGCTCTCGGGGCTTAAAGCGAGAGAACTCGAGGCCTAGCAATCGGTACGGGCACGGCGCAAACAGGGTAGGTAACAAGGAGACAGACGGCTGCCCCGGAGACACTGTGATTATTTATAACGCGAGCAGGCTGGGACGCGACGCGTGCCAGTTCAGCCGCCTCTTTGTTTTCAAGTCTGCCATTGACGAATGCATCGGCCGGGAGCATGAGCGCCATGCCCGGGCTGGGTTCCTGGCGGTGCCTGGCGGTTCCTGAATGATGGCTGTCCAGCAAGACCTGGGGGCGCAGGCTGGTAGTCTGCGAGGAATGTTCCCACCACCGCATCTGGGAAAGCCGTCGACACTGTGTCTCACCCCAGTCAACTGCCCGCGAATAGCGCTTCACAGTCTTTGCCAAGCGAGACCAAGATCAAAACGCCTCTTGCACAGTGGAATTTGGCCTGCGGGTCATTCGTAGTCCTTCCGCCTGAAGAGCAAATAACCTCGCATTCCAGCGTGCGCCAGGGCTACTCGGCCAAACTGCGCAGTTACAAGCGAAGATCAGCAGGACGGGGCTCCTACAATGGTTCAATAGTCCATCGGCATCCACTCAAAAACCTGCAGAGCTGCTATGTAACTGCAAGCATTGTCAGCAACCGCTTTGAGCCGATAGGGGGCAAGCCTCGGTCATGGGTGTCTCTGGCACAATGCCGTCGTCGATTCTTTTCCCGGCAGCTCGTCCGTTTTCCGGTGTCTTAGCTGGCTCTTGTTCCATCCAGAGTCGGATATGTTGCAGATGCACACGGTGACAAAACGTGGCCCGAGCTGCAGCTTTGCCTGGCATCACACGCGAATTTTCAATCCTGGCATCCTGGCTCAACAAGGCGAGTTCAGCATTGGCCAATCGTGCTACTCCCCAGACGCAAGGACACTTCAGGCTGTCAGGGTTGACGACCATGAACATGCTCATACTGGACGAGGCACACGATCGGAGGAGCACGAGGCGAGAACGCGGACGCGTCTCTTTCGGGCCCGATTTCTTCAGCCCAAGCGTAGCAAGGGAGTTTGCCTGGCTGCTCAACCGCTGAGCCAAGTGCACCTAGGGAGGACCATTTTTGAAATGGCTCGGTTGACGACTAGTCAAGTGCCATGTTCTGCAGCCAGCGTGTCGTTGCGTCATGCCTGCCACTGCGAGCGAGCAGCTTTGCCCGTCGTGGTCTGCCTCGTCGAAAAGTCTGCATCCAGGCCAGTGGAGGGGGTTTCGCAGGGAGAGAGGTGTCTGAACGCTCTCGGACAACAATGCAGGACAGCAGACTCATCACGTCGCGCTGCGTCTCGCGCTCTGGGTCTGTTCTTCGGAGACGTTTTGCTCCTCATCGTTGCATTCGTTTGCTTTCAGGTCGCCATCAGTGGGCGTGTCGCCTCATCTGCGAGTCTTCTGAATCCTATTGCGAACGGCGAGACGTGACAAGTACTGAGACAAAGAGGTTGCGAAGGGGGAGAGCGTGATCGACGTAGGGGGTTTGGGTTATTCCGGCTCCGGCGTCGCTCATCTGCCGTGTAAGTGATTGAGGGGTGTAAGTCGGGAAAGCCAGGGCTGGGCATGGTGAGCGAGAATTGTTATGAAAACGTCGTCGGATTTATACTCCGCTTGGTCAAGGCATTAAAGTGCTCTGAATTGGCAATTCAGTCATTTCCTTCCACCGTTGGAGCGGTTTCTACCTTGCACTGCATGTGTCCTTCGTGCCTTTCACCACTGCGATGATATGAACGTGGTATGGACTTACTTTTTTACGCAGAGCAATCCCAGATCTAGAACAGTTTGGGGAGAACTTATCTGTTGTTTTCTCACGTTTCAAAGTTCAGATCTCAGCCGGACCACAGAGGGTGCATCACCCAGGACCGCCAGTTCTCCTCTTGCCTGAACGTCTTGTGCCCCCAGGCATTCAAATCTTACGAAATGATCCGCTAGTGGGTGAGCAGTGACTTGTAAGTAATATAAAGAATGCGATAGACATAAAATCCCAGATCCATTGTTCCAACCTCCAAAAGCACGGAAGCGGCTGAAGCCCAACATGATGCTCGCCAGCCGAGTCGTTGCTCGGATGCGGGCGGCGGGCCCGACCCTCGGCGCTCTTGAGGATAAGGCCGATTTTAAAGTGCTAACATGAAACCTGCCACGGGTCAAGCCATCATTGATTTGCCGGCCAAGTTCTTAGTCGCCAAGTCACACGGGACGGCATGACCGATCAGCCGTCCTCAGAAGCAGGACATGTTCTATTACTCGTACTGCCCCCCAGAGTTGGAGCCTTGGCCAAAACGGAATGCCTTTCTGGAATGAGTCGTGGGGAGTCGTTGCATTTCGCCAGCCGCTGGAATGCGGTTGTGAGACAGTCGGGCGCGCTGCCAGAGGCTGCCCTGGAGTCGGTATCTGGGCTGGCGGGACGCTGGAACCAATCGGCCCACACGCCAATTTGGTCACATCTCACTCGTTACTGTAGCGAAGGCAAGGGTCCCTCGAGGTGCGATAAAGCACAATCGATGGGAACTGCTCCGTGTGGACGACACGGCCAGCTTGACAAGCCGATACCTGCTGCCACGTAATTTCGGCCACGAAACAAGGCCGCTAATGATCAGTCATCGTATATTTTCAAAACCCCTGCCGGGCTTGCCATGCGGAAGCTATCCATTAGATGAGATCATCGGCTCAGTGTGCGGGGAAGGATAGAGTTTCGCGGCCAGCGATGATCCGATTTGACCACGCCACCGACCCGGGATAGCAGAGCGACGGATGATTGAAGAACGATTTGTTCGTGAGGGCTTCTGCCAAGGCTTGTGCGACCGCGGAGATCCGAGCATCCCGCATGTGAATTCTTCTCGTCCGGTCAACAAGCTCGCCGGCACCAAGTGGTGGGCAAGCGTATAAATCTGCAAGCAGCAATAGCTGTATTGGACGTGCTCAAGGACGCTGCCGATATCCATTGCGAGTTTGAGTGAAGTTTTACTACCGTTCATTAGCATCGTCATTATCATAAGCATGGCTCCCCACGCGCTGCCATTCCACGCGGACCACATCGGCTCCCTCATACGGCCGCCGGGCCTGTCGGAGCTGCAGAGCCGGGCCGACGCCGGGGAAATCACCCCCGCCGAGCTCCGTGCCGGCCAGCGCGCGGCGATAGCGGACATTGTCGACAAGCAGCAGGCCCACAGCGTGCGCGCCCTCTCCTCGGGCGAGTTCGACCGCAAGTACTACTTCTCGGGCTTCTTCGAGAAGCTCGACGGCTTCCGGCAAGTCAGCCCCGTGCCGTGGGAGCTGGCCCGGCTGTCCGCGCCGCCCGTGGCCGCACTCCGCCGGGCCGGGCAGCAGTACCCCATGGCGGCCGTGTGCGAGGGCAAGATCCGCCACCGCGTCGGCAGCGGCGGCAGCGCGTATCTCGACAACTGGCGCATGCTGCGGGACGCGGTGCCGCGCGAGCAGTGGGCGGAATGCAAGTTCACGATGCCGCCGCCGTGCTACTTCCACCTGCGCCTGGCGCCGGGCAAGTGCTACAGCGCCGACGCCTACGCCTGCGACGACGACTTCTTCGCGGACCTGGCCGCGGCGTACCGAAGCGAGCTGCAGACGCTGTACGGCGAGGGCCTGCGCAACTTGCAGATCGACGACCCGACCCTGGCGTACTTTTGCTCGGACGAGATGCTCCGGGCGCTCAGGGACGACGGCGTGGATCCGGACGCGCTCTTCGACACGTACGTCAAGGCGCACAACGACTGCATCGCGAACCGTCCCGAGGGTCTCCACGTGGGACTCCACGTCTGCCGAGGTGAGTAGTCCATCTTGAGCGCCGGGGCACCTCCGCCGGCAGCTGACGCGAGCCAGGCAACTTTTCGAGGTCAATGCACTTCAGCGAAGGCTCCTACGAGAAGATTGCGCAGCGCTTCTTCACCCACCTCGACTACGACACCTTCTTCCTCGAGTACGACGACCCGCGTTCCGGCGGCTTCGAGCCCCTGCGCTTCCTGCCTGCGGGCAAGAACGTCGTGCTGGGCGTAGTCACCACCAAGGACCCCGCGCTGGAAGACGCGGCGGTGATCAAGGGCAAGGTGCGGCAGGCTGCTCAGATCATCGCTGATGGCCAGGGCCGGAGCGTCAACGAGGTCATGCCCAACATCGGTATCAGCCCGCAATGTGGGTTCGCCAGCGTGGCGGTGGGAGCCGACGGCATGACCGAGGAGAGAATGTTTACCAAGCTGCGGCTAGTCCGCGAGGTCGCAAAAGAGTTGTGGCCCAACTCTCCATGAGGAGGCCGATTTGACAGCCCAAGGCCGGCCATGTCTGTGGGGAATCGAGGTTATCATGGCCGAATGTGGTTGCCGCGCGGCATTGAATTCAGCATTGCTTGAGAGCACAGAAGTCTTGGGACATGATGCAAAGTCTCCGGTATATAAGCGGGCTTTGACCGGACCTGGGACACTCGTCGCTGCAGACTCGGAGATTATCCACAGCGTCCATGCTCTTAGTCACCTAGTTTTAGCATCATCGAAGGGGCCTCAAACCAACCGTGAGCCGCACAAGTCATGCAGTGGATAAGCGCTAGACCGCAATGTCCGATTGTCAAGATTAGCGTGCTGCTGTCGTGTCTGTTGGGACGCAGTCTGCGACGGTAGGGCTGACAGCTGCAGGGATTGTTCAGTCTAGGCTGGCCCATGGCCCGGCTCACGATGTGAGTGTTGGATGCGTTTGCCGTGTCACTGACACTTACAAAAGGGACGAGAGATGCATCTGGCCGGTTCTTGCAGAGTACTTGGCGGCCGCCGGCTTGTCGTCTTGCATTCTTCTCCTTCAACCGAACCGCCCTTTTGACCGCTCCAGTTTCCCGCCATGAGAGCCATCACGGACAACATCGACCCGGACCAGAGCGCCAAGGGCCCTCGCATCCGCGTCATTGGCGCCGGACTCCCGCGATGCGCAACCTCGTCCCTCCAGGCGGCCCTCGAGATGCCCGACATGGGATACTTCCCCTGCATGCACATGGCGCACGTCGTGCCCCACAGCTCCCGGTTGCAGATCGTTGCCGACGCCATGGAGGAGGAAGACACGGCCAAGCGCCGCAAGCTGCTTCACAAGATATTCGATGGCTACGAGGCCACCACAGACTTCCCCGGGTTCTGGTTCATCGACGACCTCATGGACATGTATCCGGACGCGCCCCTCGTCCTCAACCAGCGCAGCGGGGGCGGCACCGCTTGGTTCAAGAGCTTCCAGGACAGTCTGGGCTTCTACGAGACCTCGGTGTACCGCACGATCTGCTTTCCCATCAAGACGGACCGTCTGCATTGGAAAATTCACCAAATTCTTCATAGCAGCACTTGCGTCAAGAAGTTTGGCATCGCATTTGGACCCGAGTTCTACGACGCGTATCAGGACTTTGTGCAACGTGAGGCCGCAAAGCGAGGCCGGAGGGTGCTCATCTGGAAGGCCGAGGATGGCTGGGGGCCGTTGTGCAAGTTCCTGGGCCAGGATGTGCCCAAGGACGAGCCGTTCCCGTGGGTCAACGACGCCGCAACCATGGCCTTCGTCAAGAAGGTGATCATCGGGCGAGGCATCCTGTCGTGGGCAGCCATCTTTGGTAGCGCCTTCGCCGCTTGGAGGTGTTGGCGGCAGGTCGCGAGGCTTCTGGCGAACCGGAGAACTTAATTGAGGCACTCGCCGATGAGAGATGGGGGGGGTTGCGCAACAAAGGGGGATTTCGGTGCCATAGACGCAGTCCGATGTTTGATGTGTGGCGGCCACGGTGGACAAACGCTTGTTTCACAGCTCAGAGTGCCATCTCTCGATATAAATGTTCCGACTAAGGGGCCAGTCTTCAGGACTTCAGGCAGTGCTGGGTGAAGAATTGTGGTTTGTAATTGCGTCTGCCTTGCAGTTAGTGACACTCTGTCCACTGGCGCTCGCTCATGACAACGGGGTCACTGTCAAGACGTCGTCAGCTTCATCGTGGAGGCTGCCTAGCGTCGGCATTGAATTGGGGGGCATGGTCCGCACGCTGTGCAATGTGTTCAACACGGGCCACAGGGGGCAGGTTGTAGAGAAGGGCGTTTGAAAAGGTTCAGCCTGGTGCTCGCGCGGTGAAAGATGACGACTCGTTGATGTGGCCGAATGCGTCACGGTCGAGCGACCTGATTGGGCTTGACGGGTACGAAGTACAAGCTACCGCCGTATGAGACAGCGTGTCCCGCAGCACAGACAGCGATGGCAATGGAAGCCCATGTGGTGGACCAGCAGCGGCGGCGGCAAGGGACAGATGCGAGGCTGGGCATGCCATGTCCAAGTCAGCAGGCACCAGCAGCCGCCCGACGAAGCCGAGCATCACTTTCGTAATGCCTCGTCATGGCTCCGGCACGGTGGGAGAGGGCAACGTGTTCTTCGGGCAAGACGGGGTATTTAGGCGGCGGCGTCTGTCGATTCAGCCTGGCGAGAAGTCGCTTTCCGCAAGACGAGTCGGTCGGTCCGCGAGCCCAGCATCCGCGATCCCGCCCCGTCCCTTCGTGCCTCTTTTATCGTCCCGGCGCCCTCCGCCGAGCTCACGAGGCGCGTGCGAAGACTGGCCCAGGCTCGGCGCCTGTGACCTGAGATCCCCGACGTCACGAGGCCCCATTTCCGGGCCACTTGGCGCGCTGGGCTGACGTGGGGGAGAGCTACAGCGCCGCGAGGGCCGCTTTTAGCGCATCAGGTGCCCGCATTCGGTGGCCCCCGCCCGCTTCCATCTGCGCTCTAGGCGACGGCTCTGGTGCGACAATCCCGGTGGCTCAGACAGTGGAGGACCCTTCCCGCCTCGACCCTGCAGCTCTCGGCTTGCGCTTCATCTTCATCCTCGCCATATTCACCCACCGCCCCCTTCACCGTCGTCTCCACGTCCCCGCCGCCAAAGCGGTCGTTTGCTCTGGCGTCGCTCCCCTCGCCAGCGTCTTCATATAAGCCGATTTGCCTGCGGACCGGGAGGCTCGGCCTCGTCCGCCCCTCGCCGCCATGTTCGACATCATCGCCATGATCTTATCGTAGGTGCCCCGCCATGTCGTCACGTCCCGCCGTCGATGGAGGCGCGCCGCCCGCCCATCGCAACCTGTGCTGATCAGGGTCCAAACAGCTCCGTCACCTCGTTCCTCTTCCCCATTTTCGCCTCGTACAAGGCGCTTAAGACGTCGGACCCGGCGCAGTTGACCCCGTGGCTCATGTATTGGGTCGTCTTCAGCTGCTGCCTCCTTGTCGAGTCCTGGGTCTCCTTCATCCTCTTCTGGTGCGTCGCAACCCCCCCGAGTGCGCATCTGGTTTGTGCATCTGTCGCTTACCATGGTGTGTTTTCAGGATCCCCTTCTACAGCTATATCCGTCTGCTCTTCCTCCTCTACCTGATCCTGCCCCAGACGCAGGGCGCGCGCATCATCTACGAGGAAAAGATCCACCCTTTCCTCGAGGACAATGAAGCCAATATCGACGGCTTCATCGCCAGCACCCACGCGCGCCTCAAGGCCGCCGGCATGACATACGTGCGGCAGGCCATCGAGTACGTCAAGACCAACGTCTTCGGCCTGCCTCCGACCGAGCAGCCGCCCGCCCCGGAGCCGGCCAGCTCCCAGGGCTACACGCAGTCCCTCCTCGCCCGGTTCAGCATCCCGTCGACGAGGTGGGCGGGCAGCACCGGAAGTGACTTCTACAGCTTCGTGGCAAGCGCCGTGTCGGCGGCGGCGGCGAGTGCGGGCGGATCTGCCGGCGCTGCGGGCTCAGCGGACAGGAGCATCCCCCACGGGACGATCATCCCGCCCGACCTGCGCAACACAGCGGACAAGATGAACTACATCCAGGCCCAGCGCGAGCGTCTCAAGATGGTCCTCTCCGCCCTCGACCGCGAGGCGCAGGAGGTTCAGCGCAGCGACGCCATCGGGCCCGACGGCCAGGACGAAGGCGACTCCGCCACCCAGCGACCGCTCAGCGGGCTGAGTGCGTGGAGTGGCCTGAGCAAGAGCCGCAGCGAGACCGACTTCGAGAAGGTCGAGGCCGATAGCGGTGCCGAGGACGACCTCAACCTGCGGCACCGAAAGGTCTCGGGTAGCGGATCCCGGAAGTCTTGGATGTCTTGGGGCTTCGGTAGCGGCGCCGACGCTGGGCCAGGCTCGGCCCAGGAGAAGTAGGAGCTCCAGATGGGCTGGGTCGGGCGGGAGTTTGGGTGTTTTTGGTAGACCTGGCTAGAGGGACTGGGAACAGCTCGCTCATCTGGGGTTTCCAGGGGAACCTCCTCGCGGAGGAACAATGCAGGGATGTCATTTTCTGGTGATAGAACCTGTATTACTGCTGGTATCTTTAGCCTGGTGTGCTCTGCCGTATATACAATAGGCAGCATCGATGCAAGGAGAGACGGGGTCTTCCGCCGCCTGTGGTTATCAAACGCCATCCATACCATCCATATCCCCGAAGCTGAGACTGTACATGCCGAATATAGTACAGGGACGTTCTTTGTCCCGCGGCGCCGCCCGCCCTATGCCGTGTATATTACCACCTTCACGACCAGAAGAAGCCACTGTGGGGTCAATGAGCCTGTTCGTTCTGCCCGTTGCGTCTTCACCTCGTCAGCTTGTACGGGTACGCCACATCCACGTCACCCTTGCGATACCAAAAGGTACGCTTTTTCTTGGTGGTGATGTGCTCGACCCAGACCTCCTCGAGATGCGTCCTCTTGAACCAGCGGACAAAGTGCGGGTCCCACAGCTCGGAGCCTATGCCCAGGTCCTTGCAGCAGCGCATGAGCGCGTTGGACTTGCAGCCCTCGACGGCCGAGGGGAGCTGGTCGGGGTTGAAGAAGGAGTTTTCGCCCTGCGCCTGCGATACGAAGCTGGGAGGTCATGTCAGCAGGGCGGCATCTCACGCCGTGGAAGGGGCCGGGGACCTACCGTCCGTCAACAATGAGGGCGTACTCGCGCGTCACGATGGTGCTGCCCACGACGGGCTCGCCCTTGGGGATCATGCCCCATCCCATGGGCCCAAACGCCTCGTTGAGCCGCCTCCTGTACTTGATCTCGGGCAGGTATATGACGCCGTCGGGCTTGACCTCGATGTCCCTCTCGTTGAGGGGCTGCATCAGGACCTTGAACTGCTCCTCGGACACGGGCTTGGCCGAGATGCCGTGGAAGCTGTTGGCCCAGTCAACCACGGGCGACCCGGCGGCGTCGTACGAGACGGCCGCCTGCGCCTGGTGGGCTATCGTCCTGGCCTGGTACAGCACCTCGGCGGGCAACGGGGCGGCCTTCTTGGCGGCGGGCGCGGGCGCTGGCGGCTTCGCGCTCTTCGTCTTGGCCCATTTGGAGGCGGCGGGCACGACCTTGGTCTTTGGCTCTGCCGCGGGAGCTTGCGTTCCGTTCTCGACGGCTTCCGACGTCGCGGGAGAGGCTGCTTCGGTGGCGTAACGGCGTGCCAGCGGGACGACGGAGCTGGCGCGACGGGCGAGGTGCCGGGGGGCCGCCGCAACGACGGCTCTTCCGGAGTGGAACATGGCTCACGGGCTCAAACCACTGCTAACGGCTGCGAGGGGTAAGGGGAGGCCGTGAACGATTGCGTTGGGAGCTTGAAGCTGGAGATGGGAGCTTTTTTTTTCCTTCGGAGCGTGAGCTTTGGCGGGTGGTGGTTGGAGCAAGAAAGTGGAGGCTCCGCAGTAGCTCCAGCAGGGTCCTCGGGGTGTTGGCCAGGGTCCTTGCGTCACCATTTGACACGGCAAGCACGGGTAGACATGTCAACCCAGCAGACTGTGAATGCAATGCAATTGTACAATGTCGTCGGAGTGTTGATAATTAGTAGATGGAGTAGAGACACATGCTGGCTATGGAATCAAATGCAACTATCGTACACCGCCGTAGTCCCGTTCCGCCGGGTCACCTTCACGCATCCTTGGTCGAGGTGCGCTCTTCGTTGCCGTGGCGCTTCCAGCACTGTTTGAACTGCTCCATCTGTCACGCGTTCAGCATCAGGCTGGGAAAGCAGCCTCGCAGCCGCTCGGAATCCAGCGGAGGAGGAGAAAGAGGCCGAATTCAGCAACCAGTGCAACGTACCTCTGCGGTGCAAGCTCGCCAGTCCTTCTTCTCGTAGTAGCAGTCTGTCATTCTGGCGTTTTCGTCTGCCGTACCTGTCAGCTCTGTGTCCGCTCAACCACGGCCCCCAACGCATGCCGCGGGTGCCCTCCGCGCCGGAAGCCCGGAATTCCAGTCGCGCGCTGCAATGCATCTCCCGCCCAGGAGTCGATGTTTCCGCTCACCTGCGCAGCCTGTGCTGAATATCCGCTTGTCCCTGCACGCGCGAGAGTCAGCGACGTGACGGAGCCACGGCGCGCGGCTTAGCGTCGGTTTGGCCACCGAAACGCCGCCGTCCAGGAGCCGAGGGGGCGGCAACTCACCACTCATCCGGTTCATCGTCGTCCTCCGCAGCACCTGTCGGCGGTGGGATCTTGCTCTCTTCCTGCGGCATTGTCGGGGCCTCTGGTTCTGGGCGCGAAGTTTGGGATCCCATTGGGTCGGTGCAGCTGCCGCTGGTGGTGTAGGGAAGAAAATTGGCAGGGTCAAAAGTCATCGGAGCTCGACTCATCTCAACACGCCATCTGACGTCTCAGCAGCGCCATGGCTCCCAGCAGGCTCAACGTCCTCGTCTACACAGGTAGGTTGTCCCCCGGCCGCTCGCTCGTTCAACCGCATCGACTGACTGATTCCACCAAGGCACCGGCACCAGCGCCGAGTCTGTCCGGCAGTGTGTGTACACGTTGCGCAGTCTGCTGTACCCCAACTACGCCGTCATCCCCGTCAACGAGTCCGTCATCCTCAGGGAGCCCTGGGCGCCGACCTGCGCGCTCCTCGTCGTCCCCGGCGGCGCCGACCTGGGCTACTGCCGGGTCTTCAACGGCGAGGGCAACCGGCGCATCAGCGAGTACGTTCGCCGCGGCGGCGCGTACCTCGGGCTGTGTGCCGGTGGCTACTACGGTAGCGGGAGGTGCGAGTTCGAGGCCGGCAACAAGCCGCTCGAGGTCATCGGGAGCCGAGAACTGGCCTTCTTCCCCGGCACCTGCCGAGGCGGCGCGTTCAAGGGCTTCGAGTACCAGAGCGAACGGGGCGCCCGGGCTATCTCTTTGAGAGTCGCAACGGGCGCCTTCAAAGAGCGGGTTCCGGAAGCTTTCACGTCGTACTACAATGGCGGCGGCGTGTTTGTCGATGCGGGTAGCGTGAAGAACCGCAAGGTTGAGGTCCTGGCGTCGTACGGCGACAAGCTCGACGTGGACGGGGGAGACGGGAAAGCCGCGGTGGTGCTCTGCCACGTTGGAGATGGCAAGGCGATGCTTGTCGGCCCTCACCCTGAGTAGGTTTCTCGCTTCCGTGCGCTTGGCTGCTGGAGGTATTGACGCAGCGAACAGGTTCGCTCCCATCAACCTCTACCCGCACCCAGACATTCCGGGCTACGACGAGCTGATCCGCAAGATCGCTGCCGATGACCAGTGTCGAATCATCTTCCTTACGGCGTGCCTGGGGAGACTTGGCTTGGAAGTGAGCCAGGAAAACACGACCGTCCCCCCGCTGTCTGATTTGCACCTCTCGGCCGTTGACAGCACCAAGGTCACGGACCTGCTCTGCGCATGGGAAGAGGTCATGGACAAGGAAAACGGCCAAGAGTTTATCAAGGGGGAAGCAGACACGTTCCGCATCCAGAGCGAAGGCACCTCCCTCAGTGTCGAGGAGCTGCGGCACTCGCTACCTTCAGACGGCAAAGGTGCCAAGGACGAAGGCATCGTCGACTACGCCGCCGTCACGAAACGCATCGTCCCTCACGAGAAGTCGCTACCCAGCTCCGACTTGACGCCGCGCTTCAACCACGAGCACTTTTACTCGAGTCTCAAGCGGTTCCAGGTAACAGAGGAGGATGCCGACGAATGGGGCAACGTGCTCCTGTACGGCGACGTCGTCACCAGCACAAACTCCCTTCTGGAGAGGTACCACGCCCCCCTTGCAAAAGAGCCGCCGTATGCCCAACTCGCTGACCATCCTACACCAGAAACCCCAAGCTCATATCCAAGCTGCCCACCGGCTTCACCTTCTCGGCGTCGACGCAGGTCGCCGGGCGCGGTCGCGGAACCAACGTCTGGGTGGCTCCCCCAGGCGCCCTCATGTTCTCCACCATCATCAACCACCCGGCGCACCTCGCCGTCTCCCGTCCCGTGGTCTTCATACAGTACATTGCCGCCGTGGCCATCGTCGAAGCCATCCGGTCGCTCGACTCGGGGTACGAGAACCTGCCTGTGAAGCTGAAGTGGCCCAACGACATCTGTAAGTCGCGACGCGGGGGATGGATGCACCGCATCGTCAGCTGCTGACCCTTTGCAGATGCCCTCGACCCAACCAAGCCTCCTTCCGCCAAGCAATACGTCAAGATTGGCGGCATACTCTCCCAGTGCGGCTACTGCGACGGCTCGTACCAGATCGTCCTGGGCATCGGCATCAACGCCATCAACCCCCGCCCGACGACGTCAATCTCCGACCTGCTGCCCGCCAACGCGCCGCCGCTGCGCCTCGAGCCTCTGCTCGCGCGCATCCTCACGCGTCTCGAGGCCGCGTACGCGCAGTTCCGGCGCGAGGGCTTCTCCGACGACCTGGAGCGCCGGTACTACCGCCACTGGCTGCACACGGGGCAGGCCATCTCGCTCGAGGCTGAGGGCGGCGTCAAGGCCCGCGTGCTGGGCATCACGCGGGACTGGGGGATGCTGCGCGTCGAGCAGACGGACGCCGAGGGCAGGGGCACGGGCAAGATCTGGACGCTGCAGAGCGACGAGAATAGCTTCGATTTCTGGAAGGGCCTGATCCGGAGGAAGGAATAGGTCATCTGCGCCCTGTACTACTATAATGACATGTATGCCCAGACAAGGCAGAGAATCGTACCGTTGCAAATGTGACGCGACGGACCCGCATGCTGTGCGAGACGCGTGCTGGTATGTTGCTCATCAGGACAGCTACCCTAGACCATTTACTCTCAACCACGCAGCGCCTGGATGATGGTTGAGCGATTCTAATGATCATGAATCACATTTCAGGCATGATTGCACATTTCGTTTTACTTGTCTTTATTCTGACATTGCATTTTATACGTCAAAGAACGCGGCTGGCCGCTTTCACGTGGTTGGCAGTGGAGTGACATTTTGCCGGGCTACACCAACCAACCCAACCATGGTATTGCGGGATAGCATATCACAAAAGGTGCATAAATTGGAAACATCGGTTAAGTTCATGACGGATACACGAGAGAAAAACCCCCAAGAGTCATGCAGCAGACCGTAGATTCATTTCATATTGTACAGTGTAATAAACGCATAGCTAAAGCTCCCCTCTTTGTTCTAGTCCCAAGATCCAGTGGCACCATATCTCTAAATGGCCCATGAAACGCCGTGCCATGCCGCAGTCGAGTGAAGATGTACAGGTATACAAAGGGATGTCTCATCCCCATCGAGGCGTGGTATTTACCCGAGCGGTCGTTCGTCCGGCGCGTCGATCCGGCAACTTGTCTGCCGTGCTGAAAATGCTGCGTCATGGCCGTGCACACCGCCATCGCGTCGCATCGCATCGCATCGCCATCGCATCGCCATCGCATCGCCATCGCATCGCTTTTAATGTGGTCTCGCGAGCGGTCGGCAGCGGCAGTCGCTGCTCGTCTCGTGCGACGCGCCTACCGGTCCTTGTAGACCTTGGGCTTCCACCCGTCCTTGACCTCCGCCTCCTGCTCGACCTTTTCCCGTATAGGGCCCAGCTCCCTCTCGAAGCGCTCCTTGGCCCGCACAATCTTGCTCTGCAGGTAGAAGCTGCCGCCCTTCTTGGGCTCGTTTGCGTCGAAAAGGCGCTTGTACCGCTCGAGGACCTCCTCCACGTTGGCCTGCCCGCCGGCCGGGGGCTTGACGTTGAGGATCTTGCAGGCCTCGTCGAGCGTCATGCCCGACGAGAGGGATGCGCGTCCCGAGGCGCCCGACCCGCCAACCTTGGCCTGGTGGCGCTGGTAGTTGGAAGCCGCCTGGGCCTGCTTGTACGCAGCCACGAAGGAGCGTCCCAGGATGCGGGAGCCCGTCAAGAAGGCGGTGATGACGAAACGGTGCGCCTAGAATGGGAGAGTTGGTTAGCAGTGGTATTGGTTATTGGCGCATTTCAGCCAAGCAGGCAAGCAAGCATGCGCAGATATGGTGCTCGGCTAGGCCGACTGTTGCCGCAGAGGCTGCGGCGACCAGGAGTGCTCGTACCATTGTGACAAAAGGAGCAAGCTCGGATGTAGTCACTCGGAATCAAGGCTTTCGCCACGAAATGGCCGGTGCGTTGTTTGTCGACCGCCGAAGGGAGATGCGTCCCTCGTCTCGTTGCTGGCCGGGATCGTGAGAATGGGGGTTCGGCGTTCTGGATTTTTCCACTGCGCCGGCGGCGAATGTTTGTCGGAACAACCTTTGGGGAGCCAGTTTAGCCGAACATGAGCCGCTCACGGTAAGCGTTCGGTGAAGGCCCCGAACCGCGTCCTCCCGTCAAAGAGGCCTGATTGGTTAGCGCCATCTCTCGGAAATCCCCAGGAGGAGTCTTGATTTCTGATCACAGGGCAAGCAACTGCTGCCTAATTTTGGGGTATTTATTTTGTTGTTACAGAAACTGTTCCGGAATCTTCATACTTTCAGCTGGCAAGGCCGGATTACGTTGCGGGGCTCTCAGCTTGACTGTGGGGTTGGTGCTGCAGCTCGACGCGACAACCAACTGCGCAACACCGTTCTTGAATCGTGTACTTGAAGCGCAATGACGCCTGAAGACATCGAGGCTCTGCTTCAGCAGCATGGAAGTGGCAAGTCCCCAGACGAGTATGACGAGGCTACTGAGCCAGCGGGCACCCGCGAGCAGAGGAACGCCCTCTTGGTCCCTGTCTTGATTTCTTGCCAGGATGCCTGGTCGTCCAGGTCGGACGAGTTGGAGCTGATAGCGCACAAGCTGGGGGACGGCAGCCGCGATGGTGAGTGAGATTAGAATCCTCAACCCTGTGCACACGAACAATAGCCCTCTTGTGGTCTCGAACCTCCAAGCATGAGGCTTCCCCTGGAAGCACCTATGCTCACTCAATCACAGTTGCCTGGCGGCTGCCGTTCGGTGAATCCGGCATCCTGGAGTTCTTCTTGAGCATTTTGACAGAGACTGGCCTGAGTCAGGGGCTTAAAGTTCACTCACTCCGTCTCGTGGGCAACTCCTGTGCAGACACGGATGAGAACCGCGCCCGCGTCGTGCAGGACAATCGGCTCGAGGGCGTCCTTGGCCATCTCCCGGACGAAAACCTGATTCCATTCACTATCCCAGTCCTGTACAATATTCTGGTGGACTTTGGTAGGTGTTATTGTCCACAAGCACACATCCGGCCCTGCGGCTTCATCTGACTTGGATAGAACCCGCTCAGCTCCTCGCCTCACAGTCCCGGCTCAGCAGCAGGCTCATCCTTCGGCTGTCGTCACCCGGCCTGTCCAAGTACGTCGCGTTTGTTCCGTACTTTTGCAAGATTCTCGCCCTGCTCGTCTCGCAGGAGGGCGAGGCGGCCGTCGCAGACCCCTCCATCGTCAGCACCCTCCTCACCCTGGCCACGAACTCGCCGGCGAAGGACGACTTGGAGGATTTCATTTCCCTCGTCAGCGTGGCAGTCGCCTATCTTGCCAGCGAGGACATTCAATCTCGCCTCATCAGTGAGGATCATGTTGGCCTGTTCGTGGAAGCATTCTACCGCGCCCATGCCGGCTTTCCAGCGCACCAGACAGAGGATCCAGACGTGGCACCACAGTTGAAGCAGCTCCGAGCCTCCCTCCTCGCGACCCTCGCAGACTTGTCGGGCAACGACGCATTCTCCTCTCAATACCCCCTCTCATCACTGGTGCCGCAGACGCTCTTGGCTTGGCTCCAGGTCGCAAATCCTCTCCTACAATCCGCTGCCTGCCTCGCTTTGGGGAATCTCGCGCGCTCTGACGAAGCCTCGGGCACCCTCGTCATGACATACAACGTGCATGCCCATTTGAGAAAGATCCTCTCCGACCCAGCTGTCAACGACACCCAACTACTTCATTCGGCGCTCTCGTTCTCGAAAAACCTCGCGATCCCAGGGTATACCAAGGGGAATATCGGTGCTGACCTGTTGGACCCATCTTGTGTGCCCCGGATACTCGCCCTGGACACCTTGCCGCAGGTGCAATTTGCAGCCATATCCCTGATGAGGTTGCTGGTTGTCGGTTGCAGGGTCAATATTCGGCGGGTTTGCAAACCATTGAGCGCAGACCTATCCAGCCCCAACCATGATCGCACAACCGTCACCGACATCGTCGGTCTGTTCGACCGGGCTGACGCTGAGCCAACCAGGCTCGAAGCCGCTCGCTGCATTGCTTCCATATGCCGCATTCTACACTCGACAGAATCATCGGTCATCATTCCCGACTGGTACGAGGCAAACTTTGTGTCGGACTCACAACCAGAGGAAACAGCACCACCCTCGCAAGATCTGCGCACAGAGGACGAAAAGCGACGGGCTATCTTCTACAGAAAACACGACCTGCATAAATCGCTGGCGTTCCTTATCACTCAGCAAAAGTGGCCCTCTCTGCGCTCCGAGGCCTGGTTCGCATTCGCCCTCATGAGTCGGTCTCGGGATGGGGCCGCCGTCATCATCGCCGTGTTGTTCGTCCACGGCGCGCTCAATGCCCTCATGGAGACGATTACCGGGCGCAAAGAAGCGGAGAGCCCGCCGGGCTTGGATAACCAGATCGCAGAGGCCCCTTCTGCAACGCAAACCGATGAGGCGGTGGCATCCGCGGCCGCTGGCTTGCAGCTCGAGCCGCAGCAGGTCGACCCGAAGCAGCAAGCTAGAATGGCCAAGGTTGACAGGGAGAATGCCCTCGTGCTCTGCACAGAGCTGCTGAGGAGCGGGGAGACGGGGTTGCCGCCGCTGAGACTCAGCCTTCTGCAGGACTTGGTCAAGGAGGGGACCGAATTGGTCGTTGCCGAGCGTTCACAGGCGTAGGCCGTTGATCGCCCGGTGAGGGACGTTGTCACGAGCCAGTATATTATGCAGAGAGCATGTGCACTCTTTGCGAATGCCGAGGACGAAAACTGGAGATAGGGGTATAGAACATCCACGAGGCTCGATGGACGCGCAAACTAGACAGTTGTTTCGCTCACGTAATGCTTCGATTGACCATCTGAATACAAGGCAGAGCCGGTGATCATGCAATAATTCTTTGACCTGGACCTAGAGTACCTTTCCTCCTGAACCCGGTCAAGAACTCCATCAGAGCCTCGAACCAACGTTGCCACTCCCTTAGAGACGCAAAGAGCAAAACCCTCAAACACCGAATCCCTTTTTGCCAGTTTATTTCTTGGCGCTCTCGGCCTCAGCCGCGTCCCGCACGCGCTTCTCGCGGGCGCCCTGGTACCGGGCGTTGCTTCGGGCCATGCGCAGCTTCCTGTAGGCACCACCCTCAACAGACTCGGGCATCTCGCTCTTCTTGATGTACTTGACGGCAACGTCGGTGGGGCCAGCAATGGGCATGACGTTGGACAGGCGGACGGCCTTCTCGATCTTGGAGACGTCGGTCTTGGTGTCACCCTTCTTGGGGGCGTTGGAGCGGCGGGGCAGCAGGATCAGGCGCTCCTTGTAGGCCTTAAGGCGGGCCACGTTGATGGCCAGGCTCTCCTCGCTCAGGTTCTGGCGACGGTGGTCGACGGAAATACCGATGGTGCGGGCCAGAGGGCGGGCAATGCCAGCCTCCTGTGCGTGATTGTCAGAAAAACTCATTCCAAACCATGCTGCTCGTCACCGTCCAGCCTCGCAACGCGGATTGCATCGCTCGCTGGACGGCACCTGGGGCGTCTGCGTACCTTGAGCTCGGTCAGGGTGAAGCCACGGCCGGCGCGGACCTTGCGGTTATACTTGATGGTCGGGCATCGCACAATGGGGCGCAGCTTGTCGACGGGACGGGGAGCGACGGCAGCAGCCTTGGCCTGGCGGGCAACACGTCTCGACGCCTTCTTTCCGGGCTGTTTCCATACAGTCAATACCGAACTCGCCCAAGACAATCACTTCCTCGTGTCCGGGTTGCGCATACCTGGTCGAAGTGGGTGCGAACCCGTCTCTGCCAATCCTTGCGGAAATCTGCCAACGGAGTCAGTCGCTGTGTTCGTCGTATCGTCGCTCGTCGGCGGATGGTTCATGCTCACGGTTGTTGACGAGCTTCTGGTTGTGTGCGATCGCCTGGAGAGAAAATAAATGTTAGCATTGAGGCTTCTCCTTCATGAGTGCGCTCAATTTCGGCTTGGGTTCCGTACCATTGTGTCTGCTTGCGATCAAACTCGCTCCGGTTGTCGATGTTCGGTTGGCGTTGGAAGTTCGGAGATGGGGGCTCGACAAATTGATTGAAGGGTTTTCGTGCCCTACAGAAGATACGTACTACCCGGTGGGGTGTGCCCTGCCGTTCGCAAAAAATCTCAATGTGTGCGTCACGTGAGGCGCTCGCTACTCGCTTACCTCAGCCAGCCGCCGCCGTGGGTTCCTGGCTCGCCTGCACTGGTGCCTGGGGCAGCTGGCTGCCTGGGGCATCCACCCCACTCTTGGAGCTATAAATCCGTCGCGCAGCTCCGCGCTTTTGCTGGTTTTCTTCTTTTCTTCTTCATACTTACCTTGTTTCGAACTCCCCAGCTCAAGATTCGGGGGGTTCAGTGCGGGAGGCCTGCATTGCACATCGCGGCGTCGTCCCTCGCTCCATTGTCCTTCGGGGCCATGGGAGGCGTAATTTTTGATTTTTCACCACCTGTTTTCATTGTGAGCATCGCCGTGAGCGTTGCCATGAAGAAGATGGTTTTAAATAGTACGCGCGCCGACAGCGCCAACTGCCCGTGAAACCCTTTTGATGAGAATCGTGACTGCTTCGTGCGAGTGCAAAGAGCAGACTGTTGCTGTTGCTGTCGGAATCTGTCCTGGAGAGACCTCAATCCTCTATCCAAGCTGCATTTCCCCGACGCGAAGCTATCCGGGGAGACGCGAGGATCCTAAGCGCGGTTACGAGCAGTTGCAAATGAAGCTCAATCTGCCGCCTAGATTTCTGGAGGCCCTCAACAGAGAGCAGTGCCAACATTGATCATCATGAAGACATGCAGATGGTCAGAGAAAATGCAGTGGCATTAATTACGAGCAGAGAGTGCATTTCGCGACGCGGTGATGATCAAATCGGGCCACGTCCCCACCCCTTCTATGCGAATGAGCTCGGGATGAACATGCAGGCGAGCCTGAACACCTCCAGCTTGCATAGGTACCTAGGTAGGTACCTAATACCCTCCTAACATTTCGGCAGACGTAGACTTCATCGCCAGCATGATACTGCTTACTCCGTACTCCAAGGAGCTCTGCAAACATTACCACTCACCCGTCTCCTCCCGTGGCAGCTCCCGCTCCCGCGAAACCTCGCTGTAGCCGCTACTCCGTACAGCGCATCTCGTGGTGTAGCTTGGTCGCCGGACTTTCTCCGCGCCAATCACAGCGCGTGAATTCCACCGTTCAGCTTCCCACCTCGCCCGGAAAAATCTCACGGCGTATGGCATCAGCCCATCATCCACCCTCCTTTTGCCCTCACATCCTCCGCTCAAAGCCGCTCCTCGCGCCGTTCCGTCGTCTCCAACCATGGCGTCCAGAATGGGGCCCCGAAGCGTCAAGGACGCCACGCGCTTCACGTCGACGATCCCGCACGCAACCTCCAAGGCCGCTGGCGGCGCTGCGGGCGGTGCCGCGCCGAAGCAGCCGCCGCGGATTCCGGGCGAGACACCCGAGCAGCGGGTAAGGCGGCTGCGACAGGCGCACATCGCTGCACAGAAGGCACAGATCAGCCGGACGGACCGGGTTGTCGATGCGTCCAGGAGGTTTCTGGACGTGGCACACAGGTGGACAGTTGGTGGCATCGTCGTCTTTACCGGTATGTCGGCTCGGGTCCCGTCGAGGGCGGCTCCAAGGCCTGCCCAAGGCATGACATGAAGCAGCGCAGGGGGCTGACAGGAAGATGCAGCTGTTGCCGGTGTCGTCAGCATATACTCGGTGTGGGACATGCTACGATACAACCGCGCCCGCCGCGCCGAGTGGATCGAAGCCCAGAAGCAACTGGAAGCGGACGCCCTCTCCGCCGCCCGTATAGCCTACCTCAAGGGCACAGCTACCGAGGAACAGATCGTGCTCGTCGAGGAGGCCAGCCGCGAGGCTGAGGAGAAGGGTGTCAAGCTGCCGCCCCTGCTGGCACCGGCCGAGCACCGGACACACTTCGAGGAGCACGTACAGCCCGCCTTCCAAGGCCGCGAGGGCGCCGACAAGAAGGAGGGCAAGGGTATTTTCGGCGTCGTCTCTGGTCTCTTTGGCGGCCAGCAGGCCAGCGAGGACGTGGCGCCAACGCCCGCGGTTGCTACCGAGGGCGACGCGAAGCGGTCGATTGAGGCGCAGGCAAAGGATGCCTGGGAGACGGAGAAGGAGAACCAGCGCCGAGGAGGCAGCCTGGACCAGCTTGGCTTGGACGCCGGGAGCTCAGGGCAGGCAGCTTCGGGGAAGAAGGGCTGGTGGCCGTGGTGAAGTGCCGTCCGAGTATGGCTAAAGTCTTACAAATCGTCCGTGACCTGAGGAGACACGGGTGGAGGAAGCGGAACATGTACCATACCCGTGTTGATGGGCTGTGCATTAGATGGCGTCAGGAGTCGTTCTTGTATGTAACACCAGGGGGATCGATCCCAACTATGCATTCACATGATCTGGGCGACGCATGAGCAATACAGCGAGTTGCCTCCGATCCGGGCCACAAGCAGAGCAGGATATGAGTGAAGAGTGGAACAACGCCCGCAAGATGCTGCAGGGTGAAAACTGTATGGACACTCGGCGCTCTGTATTTCACATCCCGTGTCCTGATCCAACGCAACGACGTGACCCTGCGTTTCCCGTATTTCCCGTTCGATAATGATACAAAAGCAAACCCGCTTTTCGATGAAAACGCTTTCCTGATGATGCTACACGATGCAGATGGCGCCGCAAAAGAAAGAAAAAAGACGCAAAGAGCAAAATCAATCAAAACAGTGTCAGCACGCCTTCCACAGAAACCGCTCTCCGCTGGTGCTGCCGAGGAAGACCCGTACGCTTCTCGAATCAACAAACGGTCTTGGCGGAGCCGGAGTTCGGACCCAGGTGAAACCGGGCGCTTCGCTCCCCAAGACCAACGCCAGAGGCATACTGGCCACTGTGAAAGGGTCTCAGCTGTCGCCGCCTCTCCCGCCAGTCCAGCGGCCTCACGGCGCTATCCTAGAGCTCCCTATCGTCCTGGGGATCTAACAACCGAGTCTGGCCCCTCTAGGAAATGACGATGTGGTTGAAATGACCAGGGACTTTGAGCCTGCACTTCTCGCAGTCCGACCTGTAGCCTATGCTGAAGCTCTTCTTCATGCCTGGTTGCCATGTCCAGGAATTCACCGTGTGTTTGCTCCTAACGTGGCCTCTCCGCCCGGGTGACGGCGAGGAGGGATCGGCGTCGAACTCGGACGGCTGAGCTGCCGGGTGCGCCTCGACGTCCATCATGGCATTGGGATGGTCCATCGCATGCGCGGGCGGGGCATGCATGCACAGAGAGGGCTCGGACGGAACGGCATCGCTATCGTCGTCCATCATCACGTTTGCTGAGTCGGTAGCCGGGTGCAGTGAGGAGTCTCCAGCCTCTGATATTGGCGAGGGCAGCCGCCGGTTGCTTTGCACCGCCTGCCAGTCGCCTTCGCCGGCCATCCCCCGCGGGACGCATTGATCATCGGAGAACCCAGTCTGGTGGTGGCCCAGGTTCACGATACCGTTGAGATGCGTAACAGTCGGCCCAGGGCCAGCCCATTCGGAATACTGGCCCTTGACCTGTGCCGCAAAGCTGGGCTGGATCGGCGTGGGCATCCTCGCCGACGCGTTGCGGTCACGGGGATCAAACGTCGCTCGGCTCTCGTCAACCCGAAACGGCGACGGAGATGTGGCCGCATCGGTCATCTCCATCTCGGCGTCTTGCGGCTGGGAGCTGGCCGCGGGAGACGACGTCCAAGGAGAGAAGTGGGATCGTGGATCGGGTTCGTTCGTGCTCGAGTGAAGCGGCGTGACAGCCGACGAGGACGTCCAGTGCTCTCGAGCTTTGGGCGACGTCCGCAAGGGAAGGGACTGGAGCCGTTTCTAGATCTACTTGTCAGCAAGCCAGCAGCTGGCAGATGGCGTTCCTGGTAGGCCTACATTTCGATGCTCCCCAAAGCCCATGACACCGTTGGCCGCATCGTCGTCGTCCCTCAGCCGCTTCCTCCCCGGATCGGCCATGGTATCCATGTAGTGCTGCATAGCAAACATGCTGATGAGGTGTAGGACGGAAGAGCACGTTCAGTTTCGTACGTGGGAGAAAAGAGGAAGGGAGGGGCGCAGTTGATGGCCGGCCTGCCGCAGCCAGGACGAAACGAGGTGGCGGCACTGCACCTTGATGGGGGTGAAGTGCGACAGGCTGGAGCCGCTCTCGGTTTGCTTTTGAAGCGGCGGAGTGACGTTTGCGCTTGTGCTTGGGGGCCCGTATGTTGAAGGAGGCCGCAGCTTGGATTATGATATTTGCTTCTGTCGGAGTCGGGCGTTGGTGAGAAAGGGAGGAGGCTGAGTGAGCCGAGCCGGTTCCAGACCCAGGCACCGACAATCGGCGTGAGGGGAAGGGGAAGGCGTAGATGTGGCGAACCGACCCCGGCCCGGGACGACGCCAAAGATGCACCGCGGAAAGCGGGCTTGGGCGCGACGCGACAATGGAAGAGGACAAATTGATGGAGAACCAAAGAGCGCGGATGGATGGCGGAACAGAGAACGGACGAAAGCGGGAGTTTTCAGGAGTGCTTCAGGCAAAAGCCTGGCCTGCGGTGAACCGACGATAGCCAACAGAGACCGCCGGCCGCGGGCGGGCCTCGAGAGCGATGATGAAAGCGGCCAGCAGTAGCAGTGCGGCGGGCCAGCACCAGCGGCGGCACGATATCAATCACGCTACGGGTGGTCTCTGCAGCAGAGAAAGGCTAAAAGAAGGCGAAGATGAGAAGGCTGCTTGGATGAGAAAACCGGAGGGCTTGGGAACGAGACGGGGTGGTTGGCGTCTGGCGAGGCGAGGTGACGCGCTACCGAGGACCCTGGACCCGTCGCGGCCCCGAGCTGGCTTCCCTTTGCGGGTGCTTGTTTTCGGGTCCTTCGTCAATGCAAGCGGCGACGGCGGCGTTGCTTTCTCGCGATCGGCCACGGTCGCAACAGTTCGCTGTTTGTTGTGCCTCGGCATACCGTGTTGGATCCGCCTTTCAAGTCGCCTATTGCTCGCCGTTTCACAGCTGCCGCACGAATGGGCGAGTCGAGCGGGCACCGTGTTGTTGGTGGAGATGGATGTGGATGTTTCAATGCACTGCTTCAGGCCTCGTATGCGCCACGACATGTCACCTCCAGCAGCTATTGGATCCTACGGAAAGCACTGCACTACGTCTCCATGGTTCGCCTCGAGTGTCACAGGGACTTCCAACGTATTGATTCGGCAGCGACTGCCAAGTCGTCGCACACATTGTGAAGATGACGATCTCAAAGCATGCTACCCACCTACCCTGGAGCCGCTCGTCATTCCTCGTTCGGATGTCCCACGGAGATATCCATATCACCTGTTGGTCCGCTTGACGAGACTTTGGGGCCAGATCTTGTACGAGGTGATGCACCCCGCGTCCAGCCCGTGTGTCGGGCTGCTGGCCATTGTAGATCAGGGCATCGGGATGCAATCACCAAGTGTCCACGGCCCGCCTCGTCACTCGACTGGTCGATTGATATACTTGCTGCACCTGGCTGCGGGTTCCAGGTGGGCTCGGAACAGGCCTGTGCGGTTGGCAAGTCTTGGCGATGCTTGATGCTGGGCAATGGCGGTCAACGGGCGATGAAGCTGCCAAAGAACGGGAGCGCCGAGGTCGGTACTCCCACACTTGTGGCTGGCGATAATTTACGAGTACCAGCACACGCACTCGTCACCCGTCGACGCTGCGCGCACGGCACCAAAAAGTACCTAGACGAGTACATTCTCTGAGCGCTGTCGGTCCCCGCGGCGAGACATTGCAGAGCTACGGAGTACTCGTAATTGCAACATCGCGGTGCCTGGTCCCAGGCCAATTGAGGAGGACCCATTTGTCAATTTTCCAGCCCGCCAGTGACGTCTTCAGAGGACGGGCCACAGTGGGATGGCGGGACGGGGACAGCACATGCAGTGGTGGGGTCGCTCCGAGGCTGCTCCGATCTTTGAGTTTTTTGCCTTTGCGACACCTCGCAGCAGCACTGGCCTGATCTTACGTCTTCTGACTCATTGAAGCTGTCTTCTGCCTATTAAATTCTCACGCCTGGAAGCTCGCCCGTGGCCTTTTTGCCTTCCAGCTTCTGTGCTCACCAGATTCGGCTGTCGTGTTGCCTTGCGTATTCGACCCCACGCGCTACCGGAGCCATCAAAGTTGGGCTTGTGACTCGATCCCAATCCCTCACCTCGTACCGGACTTTCACCTTTCCAGCCCGGCCAAACAGTCTCCCACAGCACGATGCCCGGACTTGACTTGCTTCCGCTCGCAGCGGACGACACGAGAGGTCAGTATTGCATTATCAATTTCGCGGCGAGCTCGTTTCTCGGTGCGCGCCGTCTCGACCTCGCGACAGCGAGATCGGCAGTTTGCCAGGAACCTTGTCCAGCGAGCGTGACGAGCATTTGCAATGCCAATGAATTGCTCGTTGCCCGCCAATCTACTGGCAAGCCATCAGTCCCATCCAAGCTCTAGTCTTCTAGCCCTCCGGCATCTGAATTACTGCGCGCACATTGGTTCGACAGACATGGCACGGAAGCAGCCCGCTGACTCTTATCCAGTGCTCGGCCAGGATCCCTTGATCCCCCCTGCACTGCTCTCCTCCGAGATCCCCATGACCGAGACTGCCGTGCAGACCGTCGTCAAGGGCCGAAACGATGCCGCCGACATCGTCATGGGCCGCAATGACCGGCTGCTGGTCGTCGTCGGCCCGTGCTCCATCCACGACCCCGAGGCCGCCCACGAGTACGCCGCCCGGCTCAAGCAACTCTCGGAGAAGCTGTCCGGGGACCTGTGCATCGTGATGCGCGCCTACCTCGAGAAGCCTCGCACCACGGTCGGCTGGAAGGGCCTCATCAACGACCCGGACATCGACTCGTCCTTCCAGATCAACAAGGGCCTGAGAGTCTCGCGCCAAATGTTCGTCGACCTCACCTCCGGAGGCATGCCCATTGCCAGCGAGATGCTCGACACCATCTCCCCCCAGTTCCTCGCCGACTGCATCTCCGTCGGTGCCATCGGCGCCCGCACCACCGAGTCCCAGCTGCATCGCGAGCTGGCCTCGGGCCTGTCCTTCCCGGTCGGCTTCAAGAACGGCACCGACGGCAACCTCGGCGTCGCGATTGACGCCATCGGCGCCGCCGCGGCCAAGCACCACTTCCTCGGCGTGACAAAACAGGGCCTGGCCGCCATCACGCGGACCAAGGGCAACGAGCACGGCTTCGTCATCCTCCGCGGAGGAAGCAAGGGCCCCAACTTCGACAAGGAGAGTGTCCAGGCGGCGAAGAAGACCCTGGTGGACAAGGGCCAAAAACAGGCCATCATGATTGACTGCTCCCACGGTGAGTACCCGCTGATCGACCGCGCGCCGCGGAACATGTCTGACCGATGTACCAGGAAACTCTCAAAAGAACCACAACAACCAGCCTAAGGTTGCCAAGGTGATCGGCGACCAGCTGAGGGAGGGAGAGAAGTCCATTATTGGCGTCATGATCGAGTCCAACATCAACGAGGGCAACCAGAAGGTCCCACCCGAGGGCCCGTCCGGCCTCAAGCGCGGCGTCAGCATCACGGACGCTTGCATCAACTGGGAGAACACCGTCACGGTGCTGGAGGACCTGGCGGATGCCGTCCGCGTTCGTCGCCAGATCATCGGCAGCCGACGCAACAGCGAGGACGCCAAAGTGAGCATGCTGGAGGAGGACTAAGCCATCAGAATACCGAGGGATGTTTCGTTGACGAGGGTTGCGAGGCTATGTTTGGCGCGCTGATGATTGACGAAAAACCAGTTGAAAGACCGCTCCAAGCTCTGTGCCGGACGTGTGCAATCAGGAGAGTCCTGAAAGTTGATGGCAAACAGCTTAGCGATGCGCGGTGTGGGGTTACGAAACCCGATGTATGGGAAGGGCCTCCAAAAGCAAGGATAGGAATGAAAGAGAATCGTTTCGTCGTTATTCAGAAGCCTCATGCGAGTGACTATCGGCCACCGGTAACCGGCGCGTAGTTGAAATCTTGCCGGCTCATGGCCCTGCTCTCCCGCCACTCGACCACGCGCTTGAAGGCGGCCCACCCCAGGAGCCCTACCGTGCCGAGAATGAAGAGCCAGACTATGATCTTGTCCTTGTTGCTGTCCCGCTGGAAGCACATGGTGACGACGTTTTCCTCCTCGGCATCCTTGCAAAAATCAATGCCCTGGCTGAGGCAGAAAGCCTTTGTGCACTCGGAGCAGGAAGTCGAGGCCGACCGGCGGCCGATGGTCGATGCCGACCGGGGGGAGTGGTCGTCGAGCGGAGCGCGAGGCTGGAGCCAAGCGTCGAGAGGGCCGGATCGCCGCAGGAGGAGAGAGGGCGACGAGCCGCCATTCTTGCCAGCTGGTCCGAGGGGGATAATCGTGCTGTTCTTGAAACAGGTGCATTTGCAGAAGACAGGCGCAGCTGGTCGGGGAACAAGCAATCAGTCTCAGCGACTCAGGTATGGAACGGGCCGGAGAGGGGACCTTACAATTCGCCGATGCGTGCGTTATCAGGGCTGCAAGCAGCAGCAACAGGAAGTGCACTCGCGCCATCGCCATGCTGTCCGAGGGCTCAGGGATGCATGCGACGGAGTGATGTCTGGACGAGGAGTCGTCAGTCGCACGCTGGCAGCTATGATAGGTGTTACGACGCAGCGGAGGTCGAAGCCGCCAAGCCGCATCGGCTGGTGGCCCCCTGTGGGGCCGACTCGCGACCGCTGGTTGGCCCCCCCGGGCGCCTCAGGCCAAAAAAGTTGCCCGTCACGAAACTGCTCTGATCGTCCGTCTTCAACTCCCACAGCGTCGTCCCGCGCAACACACACCCAGCCATGCCTCGAATACCGCGGGTGCGTGGACTTCAGTCTCTGCAACTGGCCATTGCGCCCTCGGCGCCCTCGACGCGGACCTCTTTCGCCTCCTCGCGGGCCGTCTCGACCACCTGCGCAGCCCGCAGCAAGAACACGGAATGGATCCGGGGCAAGCTCTGGAAGGGCGAGGCGCCCGGCCCCGAGGATCCCTACACGCAAAGGCCGGAGCCTGAGGATCCGTCGAACCTGCCTGAAGAGGCGTTCGAGCCTCGTGCGCGTTACCCGGCGCACGTCCAGGAGTCGGGCCTCGCCCTGCCGCCGAAGCGGACGGAGGCGACCGCCGAGAAGGAATTGAAGTCGGTGGACCCGACGTACGTACCCGCGACAGACGCCGAGGGTCTCGAGGAAATCAGCGCCGTCAAGTCGTGGTGGGAGCAGCCCGGCCACTGGGGCGAGGAGAGCGAGTTCCGGGGCTTCGGCAACCCGGACAAGGTCGCGGACAAGGCCGTCGTCGAGGTCTACCTGAGGAGGGCCGTGGTTGAAGTGCTTGCGCTGCAAGAAGCCGGATCGTTTTCACAATGGTCGACCAAGAAGTGGCGCAAGGGCGACAGAGCCGACATGGATCGAGTGCTGGCCGTCGAGGTCCAGGTCCAGGACGGCACGGCCTCGCTCAAGGGCGACGCATCATCAGTCTCGCAGAGCCTGACGGCGGAAGCAGAAGAGGTCGTGGAGGTTCACGAGCAGCCCATCTCGCTCGACGAGGCCAAGGAGATGAGCAGGGCGTGGGACGCTTCGTGGAAGGATCTCGTCGTGGACGACCAGGTGAAATTTGCGGTACGTGCCCTCTTAGTTTTTACACGGCGTGATCGCCTGCTGACGTCTAGACAGCTCCGCAAGCGTCTCTACCAACTCACGGGCAACCTCATCCCGGATGCCAAGCTCGGCGCCGCCCGGACGGTCAAGCACCTCCTCACCCTCGCGTCTAAACAGCCCAAGCCCCCGAAGCTGTCGCAGCTGCTCGGCCGACGCGGCGACGTGCAGCAGCTACCCAACCTCAAGGTGCACAGCCGCAAGATCGGGCCCATCGACAAGGAGATGGCCGTGGGCCGCTGGAAGGTCATTGAGGAGGAGCTGAAGAAGCGCAACCTGCCCGTCACCGGAACCGGCGGTCTGTCGAAGAACAAGGAGAGAGACTGGCTGACGGGGAAGATTTGAGGCGGGCCGCGAGGCCGACGGGTCAGAGCGATCAGCGTAGGGTGCGCACGCCGTGTACATGTAGTGTTACAATACAAACAAGTCTCATGCCTGAGCGCCAGGCAGAGGGCTGCCTATCCCAGACTGGTTGAGTTGCACGTTGGAGGGACATGGTCTGTGACTGTCGAGGCTTCCGTATGGCCGCGACTTGATCGACAAACGCCGCAGCCCAGCCGGTGAGCGGCGGTTGGCGATTCTCCAAAGCAAGAGTGCCTCCTGAAAATCATTGCCTCGTCTGGCCCTGTGAAACCTGCATCTGCAAGAAGCCTGGATCTGCAGCCACGCACGGTTTTGCTTCCGAGGGACGAATCTCCCTGCACTCATATTCCGCTCGGTCACGTCACTGGTCTTCTCACCAGGGCGGCATGGCGGTACGGGTATGCGAGGCACAACACGGACGGCGAGTTGGTCTCGAGCCAACTCATCACGGATATCTTCCGCAGCGAGTAGCCGCAGAAGCCGCACGAGCCGCACTCTCCCACGTCGGCGTAGCTCCGCATTCTTGGCCTGCATCCACCTCCCTCCTCGTCGCCTGTCCCCCAACAGCAGCTGCACCGTCGTCTGCCATCCTGTTTTTAGAGCGTTCTCGCCATGCTGTACGAGTACAACGGCCATCCCCGCTCACTGCGGTTCGTATAGGTAGGCTGCGCCTCGCCTATGCGTCGGGCGTGCACCGAGAGGAGAACCGCAGCCAGTCGAGCAAATGAAGCTAGGTCGCGGTCGGGCAACCAGCCAAGGATCCGCAGCGGCTCCTCCCGATGCATCCGACTTTGTCACGACGTCTTGACCGTGGAAAAAGTTCCCGGAGAAGTACACAGAAAGTCCCTGGCTCGTCAGTTGCGGCATGAGCCCCTGTGCGAAGGACACTGCCTGTCGCTGGCACATCTTGCAGTCCCATGTCACGTTCCACTCGTTTTCCGTGGGACCAACTTGCAGGTCTGCATGTTGCGGTGCGAGGAGGAGGGCTCCGATGTCCCTCCTTTGTATCTTACGAGTAGAACGCTCATAGTAGCCAGGCCGCGAATCGCGCGGTGCATGGAGTCCTGCGATGATTTGTTATCTGCAATTTCGGCACCAGATTGGCTCCAATTCGAAGAGGGCAACGACGTGGCAAATCCCAGGAGCAACGACCTTGGGATGCTCGGGCAAAGGGATAATTACGCCGTACGAAGGATCTCACAATTAGAACCCTGCAGCTCGAGGAGTTGGGGAGCGAATCTAGGCCCGCTACCATGTTACGTGCCTTCGGTCCTGGCCGAATTCGTCTGTGGGTTGCATGATGTGAATTTGGGGAGATGCCGGGCCCTATCCTAGTCCTCGACATGCGTGAGCGGAACCTGGCCGAGGTGAGCTGACGATGTGGGCGAAGTAATGTAGCGAGAACCTGCGAGAGCCGATGAGCTCGTGGCCTCGGCTCCAGCTTTGGTAACTGGGTGACCTGTCGCTTAAGACGCAGCGCCCCCGGCTCAGACGAGGAATCGACCTGGCAGCGGCAAGCATACGCTCAAGGCTCATCCTGAGCAAAGCGTGGCATATGGAGGAAGTAGATGAGCTGATACAAGTCCCTGGCCATGCAGGTTGGGCACACACGTCCTGCCAACAAACCCGCAGCTTCGCTCTGGAGAGACCTTCCCTTGTCGGGGCCAATTTCTGCAGCAGCACTCGCATGGAGACTCGGCGTGAAGCCCGTGAATGTGACGCGTCAAGTTGATCTCGATGCCCTCAAGCCCAGTCGTACTGTTATTCGCGAGCGGCGCTCGACCACGAGGCCGGTCCCAACGCCGGCTCGCGCACGGCAACCCGCGTCTTTGCGCTACCAAACGAGAGACTCACCGCCAACAACTCCTCATTCTTTCAAGTTGCACCGCGCATGCATGTCGTAGCTACGAGGCGTACAAGAGAGCGCTCATCGCCGTGCGAGACCGAGGCATTACACCGGCTGGACCGAAGTCCCTCAGGCCGCTATTGTCTCTCTGCGTCTTTGTTTCGCGCTGTGAAAAGTAGGCCGACAAGTAAGTAAGAGCATGGCAGACACGCTGGACTACATCATTGCCCCGGAGGTGAGTTTGGCGCCGGAAGCTTCGTCTTGAAGTCTCCGTCCCCGTTGCAAGCGGACCGAGTCAGACTGTCTTTCAATATTGCCGAGCGAAATAGCTGATGGTGAGCAGAGCGACGATGACGAGGTTGGTCCAACTGCAAAGTGGCCTCGGCTCTCTATCATCCTGACCTAGGGCAGGGAACCGACACGGACAGCACGCAGACGTCGCTGACGTCGATAACGTCGTCGGTGCTGTACGGCGTCGTCGGAGAGGGGCAGCGGACGTATGCCACTTACGGCAAAGAGGGTCGGTTACCTAGTTGAGCTGCGAATCGTCGCCGCATGGGTTTGGGTTGACCGGTGCCTTGCAGAGTATGGCTTCCCCATGGACGATCGAGAAATGGACCGCATGGACTTGTGCCATTCCATGTACTATGCTCTCTTGGGCAAGCGCCGCTTTCTCGCGCCGATATCGAAGAGCCCCCAGCGCATCCTCGATATTGGTTGCGGCACAGGTGAGTCTGTCCGAGGCCGTGAGCGAGCGCTTCATCTGTTTCGAGGCTAAAGCCTTTTGCAGGCATATGGGCCGTTGACATGGCAGACGAGTTCCCGAGCGCAGAGGTAGAGCCTTAGTCTTCGACTCCCTGGGGACGAGCATGCCGCTGACGAGGTATAGGTCGTTGGAGTCGACATTGCCCCCACACAGACTAGTTGGTCAGTCGAAATTGAGTCCGTCGAATCGGATCTTAGTTGACGGTCTCAGGGTGCCCCCCAACTGCTCCTTTGAGCTCGACGACATTGAGCAGCCCTGGACCTGGAAGGAGGAGACGGCAGACTTCATCTTCGGACGAGACCTCTTCCTCTCCGTAAGGGACTTTCCACGGCTCATAGACCAGTGCTACCGGTACGGGTCCCGTCCTCGTCCGCATCCCTGTCGAACCTCGCTCACTTACACCTCCTCGCCAGACATCTCAAGCCCGGCGGTTGGCTCGAGCTGCAGTGCGTCACGGGCATCGTAAAGTGCGACGACGGCACGGTTCCCGAGGACAGCGCCTACCAGCGGATGGGCGACAGCGTGGCCCGGGCGTGCGTCAAGTTCGGCACGCCCGTTGATGACCCGCAGCGGTGGAAGGGGTGGATGCGGGAGCGAGGCTTCGACGACGTCGAGGAGGAGGTCTTCAAGCTGCCGTGCGCGCCGTGGGCTGCCGACAAGCGACTCAAGCTCGTGGGGATGTGGGAGCAGCACCAGCTGCTCAACAATGTCGACGGCATGATCATGCGGCTGTTCCACAAGGCGCTGGGGTGGACCGAGCAGGAGATCCTCGTCTTTGGTGCCATGTTCCGCAAGGATCTGAGAAACTTAAACATGCACGCCTATTTCCCCTAGTGAGTCCAGCATAAGGAACTTTGGGGTTTGCTTAAGATGCTGACCCACGCTCATAGCTATGTCGTGTACGGACGAAAGCCGTCATAACAAGGGACCCCGGCCTTGATCAGCGAGGAGGGCCTTGAATCGGAAGTGGACCGAACCAAGTATCAAAATCCTCTGCAACAAGCAGCGACCTCTGATGATTGATAATAACCTGCCGAGCACTTTCGGGTTCAAGAAAATCGGGGTGGAACATGCATTGCAATGACAAATGCAAAATATCTGCAAACTCTAATTGACTGCATTAATCCAATCTGAGCATCATGGACCCCATGAGAGCCTTGGACAAACTGCCGCAGTTCTCCACAAGGTCCTGGAACTCCTCATTCTTCCATAACTTCTCGACATTGCACGCAGCATAGTGAACCACAAGTCGCTGCAGCGTCTCTGGGACCAACTCCGTATGGCAAAACCGCAGCAGCGTCACGATATCGCCGGCACCTCTCCTCGACACGTCGTAATTCATCAAGCCTTTGTGAAGCTTATGGAGGGAAATCTCCATCAGTTCAGTGATCCCGTAGCGGTCTCCCAGGACGTAGACTTTGGCGTGATGAACGAAGATTTCTGCCTGATTCTCGGCTTCAGTCTGTATCGCGTGATTTGTTTTGCTGCTTCGAGCGGACAGATCGAATCGCCAGGAACTCTTGAAGTCAGTCCATAGCATCTGCCGCTTTGTAATCCGCTTCTCTGGCAGCTTTACCGCAGGCTCCGCCTCCAGCTCCCCCCACGGCGATGAACGCGATTTCTTTTTCATTTTTTGCTTCTTAGTCAAACTGGTGAAACCATGTTGTGAAAGACCAGGCGCCCAAACATCCTGAAACTCGATCCCAGGTCCAAGTTCAGAAACAGGCGCCGGCTCAGCCTCAGACTCATCTGCAGGCATGGCATGTTCGAATCTTTCAACCGATGGGCCGTCTACCTCTAGGGGCTGAACTTCAGACTGTTCCGAGGCTTTTTGATTTTGGCTGTCAGCAGAGCAGGGATCTGAAGTGATATAGACACAAAACTCTGGAATGTCGTAATCCCCCGTGTAGACATATTGCCAGAAGCTGACAAAAGTCATTTCGTCGACGTCGTCCCAAGTCACAGCGCAGTCAGTCGCTTCCTTGAACTTTCCATTTACAAGAACCTCGAGCATGGGAGATTGATGCGCCACGACAGCGGAATGGACGTAGAATTCTTGCTTATCTGGACCGACTATAAACTTGAACGGCTTGGACGAAGCGGCACTGGAGGAGGTTTAACATGGCTGATGCGGTCGGTCGAGGTTGAACCGTGTTTGAATTTACCTTTGCTTCGGTAGGCCCTCCATTTTAAAAGAGGACTGAGGGAATGCCCGTTTTGATTTTGACGTCGAGAGGAATTGGGAAAGTGACTTGAACGAAGCCTTGTAAAGCCTGATGTTTGCTTGACTGAGGCAGCATGATCTCGTTTGCCCGCAAGCCGCTTCGAGAAATCACTTCAGAGCGGGCATGAGGGGTAGTTCGATGGCTGCCTGAACCGGCATGCTGTTTCCCGTCGTCAAGGCACGCATACATGCATTGATGCAAGCATGCCCAACCAACCACCATGGAGGGCAGAGGCCTTGAATAAGAAAGTCGATCCAGCCCACGGCATAAGAAGAGCAAAGCAAGTTGCCCCCAAAAGACACTTCATAATATCTGGCGCGCCACCGACGACGCCTGGAAAGTGTCCTTGATTCCCTATCGGCAGGGGTTAGCTTCGATGCATTAAACTTGACAGCCTCATTTTCCATATCGTTGAGAGCTTTGGAGCAGGCGGAGTGATTTTTTTTCTGGTGCTGTCCACCAATGCAATTACATACAGCGCTCTCGAGGAGCTCACCAATGCATTTACATACAGCGCTCTCAGGGATGTGCCTGTACGAGAACACACATTTGCGCAGGATTAGGATTTCTCAATTCCCGTTCTAGGTATCTGCCGACCAAGCTAAAACGGAGTACTTGCTCCAGTGATAAACACCCCACAGGACCCCTGGTCGAACAACATTTAAGTCGCATGGCATTTGCGAGTAAGCGGCAAGCAAGGATCACGCGACAGTCCTCGGCTGTGCTTGGATAGCATAGCTATTCAACCGCTCGTTGCTTGGCGCGGACAGGTAGCGAGTCAACGACGGACCGCTCGTGCTGGGGGAGGCCTCGGACAGAACGCTTACGAATGCGCGTTTCATAGCCACGACCAAGGCGCACCTGCGTGTGTGCGCCCAGACGTCACCAGTCGACCGGCTCCCGCACCGCTTGACTGTGGCGTCGATTAGTCCCTGGGCGAAGCGCCTTGGCGCCGCGTCTGGCGATCAGCTAATCGCCGCGACGACGATAAACCCCCTGCCGTGAGCCGCCTTGGCCACGGCGCCGGTGGGCGGGCGAAGCAAATTTGTCGTCGTAAGCCCGTGTCTAAATCGAGGCCTCGCATGAGACGGAAGCATTTGCGGCGCGGGCGGGCAGAGCGGCATGGCATGGCATGGCAGCTGGGTGTTCGTTTTCGGAGCGCTCCTCTTTCATGAAGCTGGCTCGGCGCATTCCTCTTTCATGAGCAACAGGGTCCAAGAATACTCCCACGTTTCGTATCCGCACCTGTCCGGAGCGCGGGCGGCGAGTGGTCGTCGACCCTGGCCAGCCCCAATCGGGACGTGGCTGACCGGCCGGGGCCCCGTCTGACCACAGACGCGACCACGTTTCCCGAGCTAAGCCGGCTGTTGGGCCCCCTGCGATCGGCTCATCTCGACTCACATCGAAGCGCCAAATCGTCGACCGCCCAGCACCGCGAATCCGACCCGCTGTGGCGGTCGGGGCCTCTGCTGCGAACAGCTCCGAAGCCTCCAGCCATCCGCCCACGGGGGTTGTCATGCTGGTCGCGAGCGGTCGGCATGCATGTCCGTGCAGTTCCGCAATCTCGTCCCCCGCCAGCCATTGAAACGCCGAGCATGGTGCCGCCACAGCTTCGCCAAGCCCTTGGGGGACCACGTCCGGGGGGTCCCCATAGGCGCCGTCTAAGTCGAGCATGTGGACGCAAGCAAGCGCAGCGCTCCAGCTAGGGCGGGCGTCTTAAAAGGACCTCCTCGGCGCTATAAGGAGCTCTGGTCCTCGAGAGGATGTGTCTCGCGGACTGAGTTCAGACTGCCTCCTTATCTGCCGCCACCTGTCTCACTAAACAGCTTGCACGCTCGAGCATTCCTTTTCTCGCAACTGACCTTCAAGGGCCCATCGGAGTCTCGACAGCCAAGCCATCGTGAAGGCTTCTTAGGCCACAGAGTTTTTGTATCTGCACAGCTCATACCAGCCGACGAGCCGTGACTGTACAGATGCCGTCCGTGGCATTGCCGGGACTTGCCCTCCTCCTAGGCGCCGCATGCCTTCAAGGGGTCGAGGCTAGGAGCAAGCCCTACTTTGAGGCGTCGAAATGGTTCGACTGGGGCCTGTACGGCGCCCACCCGGAGCAGAGCTACCAGTCGTTCGGCGGCAGGTCGCCCAAGGTCAACCTGGTGCAACGGGACCCGCAGTGCCACAATAGCCTGCTCTTCCTCGAGCCCCGGGAAGCGAACGCTCATGCGTCAGGGCCTGTCGTCGTCGACAACAGTGGAAACCTGGTGTGGATGCCAACGGCGTGGAGGGACGCCTCGGACGTCAAAGTACAGCAGTTCGACGGCAGCAGATATATGACGTTTTGGCACGGCCTGGATGGTAGCACCGTCGGCGAGGGCGCCTACATTATGGTGAGTGTATACGGATTCTGCCTCGACTCCGGGGCAGAACAAGCCTGGATATGAGCGTGGCTGACCTGCTCCCTAGCTGGACGAATCATACGAGGTGTTCAGAGAGATCAGCCCTTATGGAGGTGTCAAGGGCGACTTGCACAAGTTCCAGATCACGGACAACGGCACCGCCCTCATCACCGTGTCGCAGAAGATCCAGAATCCCGCAGGCTGCACAAGCTCGGCCCCGTGCTGGACGTACGACACCACTTTCCAGGAGATCGACATCCTCTCGGGCGAGCTGCTGTCCGAGTGGCACTCGTCGGACCACGTCCCCGTCGACGCGAGCACATCGGTCCAGCTCCTGCCCAACGAGAACCGTCTTGTCAGCTGGGGCCACGCCCCGGCCTTTACCGAGTACTCGCTGGACGGCGAGGTCCTCTGCGAGACGCACCTGGGCCCTGCCTGGTTCGCCGACCTGGGCTGGGTCGACATCTACCGTGCCTCAAAGTACGACTGGGTGGGCCAGCCGAAGACGGCACCGGATGTTGCCGTCCGCCCGGAGGAGAACGCCCTGTACGTGAGCTGGAACGGCGCCACCGAGGTCGACGAGTGGGTTTTGCAGAGCGACTCGAACCCCGAGCTCCACGTCTTCGTCGACCACATGACCGTGATCAAGAAGCACTTCGAAACGCGGATAACCCTGCCGTCGAATGCCCAGGAGTTCGTCCGCGTCGTGGCCCTGGACTCTCGCCGCAGGATCATCGGCTACTCCAGCGTCGTCTCTCGACACGTCCGAACCGCCAGCTCGCCGCTCCCCCTTTGCGCGCTGCCGTGGGCCATGATGACGGTGCCGGTCAAGTTCCTTGCTCTGGCCTTGTTCGTGCTGATAGCTGGACATGCTGCGATCTATCGCTTCCGGCGGAGGACACGGGTCCAGTATCAGTCTCTGCCGACAAGTGAGAAGCAGGCCCGCGCCATGCAAGAGGGACTGTACCTGGAGCGCGATACGTAAGCAGTTGAGCTGAGGATGTTTTCGATGTCAAACAATCACGCTGAGTGCGCGGAGTTGACGCCACCTGCCCCGTGGCACCGCCCCCGGGGCGAGCAAACGGCGACGATTGAACTCGATCCGAACAGGACCACCACCACCACCACCACCACCGCCGCCGCCGCCACCACAGCCGTGCACCAGTGAATCACACCACGCGCACCTGAACTGCAGCCACTCTCAGCAATCCTTCATAGAGCAGGATGTTACGGTTCACAATCACCAAGCCAGTCGACTGAGGTCAAGGGCCGATTTGGCCCAGTTGGCTGGCTCCTCGCCACGACCTCCCCTCCCGGCAGCTTCAGGAACGAAAGGGTTCGACTCCCGCTCCTGGAGCCCCAACGCCGGAGCTGGGTTACCATCACGAGGTGGGTGGAATGACTACAAGATTCAGAGTCTTCTCGGGGGTGACGCATCCTTGGGTCCTGAGGGGGGCGCGCGGCGACGTTTTTTTTGTACCGTTTTTCTTTGTACGGGACTTTATTACTGGGAGCCTGGTCAGGCGGATGGCGAGGCGCACTGCGAGAAGTTGCTTGAGTTTTCTGAGCGTTTGAATGCGGAGCGGAAGAGAGACTGATACCCCTGAGGCGGAGATGGGTTCGCGGCCATTTACTGACGGCATCGGTACCGCGCATGTCATCACGAACCCTGTATATTAAAATGTAGACAGATATGAACAATAATAGTAAACAAAGAGATCATGGCACTGCATCTCTTGTCAAAAGCTCCACCCTTCCAAGATCCATTTCGAGGCTTTGTCCCGGGCGCGCAGCAGGCACGTTACAAAGAAGAACCACGCGCTGTAGTGGATGAACTGCTGTCTATGCCCCTCCGTGTGTGCCCCCATACAAGGGAATGAGGCTGCGTACGCCGGAATCTAAGATTGTTGCCGCAAGGAATCATCGAAGAAGCCTACCTCGTCGAGCTCTGCCTATCTAAACCACGCTAGCAAGGTCGCAACCATACTGGATAATGGGAAAGCCGGCCCAGCACAGATGCAAGTGTCTTGGCGCATGCTAATCCCTTGGTGCAACCCTTTGACCTGGACGTTGTTTCAGGGCTGTCTTGCCACCTCACCTCGTCGGCACGCCACGCCCCTTGCGCGGACAAAGGGGCAAGTGATGAAACGGAACAGCACTAGAGCCTGGCGTAGATGAAGTAACTGACCTGAAAGCCCAGCGCAGCAAGCACATGATTAACGATGAGCCGTACAGTCCGCTGGCGACGCTCGGCGCAACTTTGATGACCCCGCGGTGAGAACCCCCCAGCCTTCTTTTCATCAAGCTTTTGCGCCGCCGCAGTATAAAATCCAGGGGATCCCGCATACAAGAAGGGCCGGATGAATCCAGGAGCAGCGAGCACATGGTAGGAATTCACTCTATATCGTGGTGGCCACAAAGACGAGACGTAAACATGCCTGACTGTTGCTCATGTACCACGGCGACGAGCGGAACGCGTAGCGACGTTTTCCGAGGACCGTTCTGCGTTTTCCACTTCCTCGAGCTCATAACCGGTATCCTATTCGACGTGGAGACGGAGCTGCAAATCGCCCAGGATGGCGTCGAAGCAAGCGTTGCACGCCGTGGCAAGGGGAAGAAAACCAGGGCCCCCGTGACGAGGAGGCGAGTCCAGCCATCACGCGCGGCAAAATCGCAGACGTACCAGGACAGTAAGGTTACGCCGGTGGCGAGGCCGGCCGCCTGCCAGTCGTGGGACGAGCTCCTGGTCGAGCTGATACGCCAGCTCGCGAGGCTGGAGCCGCTCCCCGACTGCGCACGGGGCTGCGTCTTTGGTTCGCCGCCGTGGATGTGCAGCGTTTGCGAGGAGTGGTTGGTTCGGGAGGGTATCTACGCCGACGTTCAGCATCTGACGGCTGGCGATGGGAGGGCGCCGTTTGCGAAGATGATGGCCAGGCCCGAGGACTGGGCAGACGTGCGAGTGTCGCCGAGGAGCTGCATCAGGGTGGGGGACGTCTATGTCGTGGTGGACACTTGCGAAGAGCCCGTCGTGTTTGTGCTTGGAGCCCGGACACGGGGCGGAGCCACTCGGCGCCAGTTTCGATGAACCGAACTGCGGACTGATTCGAAATATTCTTTCCCGCTAGTCATGGGCAGGTGTAGGCAATTAATTCCTCGGCGCCCGCATCTTGCGCTGCTCATTGAACGGGAGTCAAAGCACTGATGTGCGTCGCTGAAAGCATCGAAGCCGGCTGGCCATTGACCTGTTTCTGGCTGTCAAAGGAGCACACCGACCAAAGTCGGCGAGCCTCGTAACGCAGAGGCGTCTGAATACGATTTCCATCCTCATTGCTAGCCGAACTACCTTTCGTTGCCAGACCATGCCTTCGGCTCGTCGGAAGACTAGGTCACTGGCCAGTCAGCCGGCTCGTGGACAAAGAAGCGGTGGCATGGCGCCGCCGACGCAGGGACGTGCAGGGACGTGCTTATGGGCCGCGTTAGCCACATAAAGCTGCAGATCATCCGAGTTCCCCCAATGAAAACGCTTTTCTTATCCCAAGAAGGCATGAGTGATGGGGTTGGGCAGAGGTGCGGACGAGATAGGAATGTCAGTTCGCGGCCATCTCTACTCAGTCGAGGCACCAGCTGGTTGGGCCGAAGGCTTGAGCCGTGGTGGCTCTTGAACCACAAACCTTGGAGCACAGTCGACTTGCATGCACAGGCGGCAAGGCATGCGCGTGCGTGACTTTGGTCGCCACGACCACTTAACGCGCTCTTGATGCTCTGCCTGGTGGCCAAGGATCCTGACAAGGAGCCAGGAGGGACCCGCCACGCGACGGCTTCGGGGCGAATGGGCGGTCAGCGGCGGGCCTCCGAGCGCGCGGGGGGACAAGCCTCCAGCCTGGCGTGTCCGAGGATCATTCTGGTGGGTTCGCGAATCTCGTGGGCAGATGCTATGCACGTAGGACGATGGATGAGGCTTGAGGGGGAAGCTGGAAGCGCGCATAGGGCGAGTGTGCTCCGTGCCGACCCTCGCTCGAGCCTTCCATTCCATTCCTCCCATCCACATTGGGCATTTGCGCGAATCCAGTGCAGCAACAGAGAACCTGGAACAGGGAACGTGGGAGGATGAGAGGCAAGCAAAGGTTGTGAGATAGTATCCTCCCATCCTCCTCCTCACACCGACAGTCCCCGCAAGCAGACAGCCCGACGCTCACAACGGATGCGGCCAGAGACGGGCGGACGGCAAGTCACGCCAGGCGCCGCCGCCGCACGTCCAGTGACCCGGCCGTGACCCGCCGCAGGCCAACCGCAAAAGCGCCTCAGGGCCCGCCGAGCCCGCCGTGCGAGCAGGAGCAGCTGGCTGGTGGCTGGGCGGTGCAGAAGCGCCTTTTTCGCCGTCGACGGACGGCCTCAGCCGACGGCGCCAGCCCAATGCCCGTACTCGTGGAGCGTCGCCGCTGCAGCGCGGTGGACCTCCAAGCAGCACCAACGCACCAGCGGTGGGGCGACGACAGCACGAGGCCCAGCGCGATATTCGCCTGACCGCACAAACCGCGCAAGAGTCATCTATAAGAGCATCGAGCCCTCCGCCGGGCTTGTCCGTCTTCCCTCTTTTCTCCCCCAAGTAGAGATTTATCTCGAAACCCCAACGCTCAAACCATCTTCAAACAACTTTCCAGGTTTTTTAACCTTCAATCCCTACGACTTCATCACAATGGCTGGCGACTGTGGCTGCTCTGGCTCTGCCTCCTGCAACTGCGGCTCAAGCTGTACGTCCGCCCCCTCTCGATCCAGCGTGTCCATGCACAGGGGAGACACAGGAGACGCGATTCCGCCCATAGAAGGTCGATGCTAACTTCATGCTTCCCCAGGCACCTGCACCTCGTGCGGCCACTAATACGGCACGCACCATTTACTATGTCTCTCACCTCAGGTCGAGCTCTGCCAAGTAGGGCTCGGTGTCGAGGATAGAAACGAAAAAAAAA